>QYTT01086504.1:40593-57193 GCA_006980735.1 Dasypogon diadema
GTGTTAGTGGCAAATAGGAATTTATCCGACTTCCCCTCGCCGTCCTGATCTGTTGCGAGGTAATTTTCTTGCAAAGTTTTTCTCCTTTGCAGATGTCGCCGCATTTAATTTGTTATTTCCCCTGGAGAGCACCTTGAATTATTACTTTTTGAGCGCCTTGCCTTTAGACTGCCCTAATGTGTTCCTAATAGCTGTAAACAGATGCTTGATGGCTCTTGGACTACTATTTCTACTCCACAGTGTTACGGAATTTAACAAAATTTATCAAATATTCGCCATAAGCGATATGAGAGGCGGAAGCGGAACATACCGAGTACGGTAATAAATTATTAACTGCGACTGCAAAAGCAAAACACCGCTCAAGCACAACATCACAACAGCATTAGTGGCGGATACCTTGGGTGGAAATGACTTGATATTGATTTTAATATGAGTTTATATAGTTTAAAATTGAAAATGCTTGAGTAATGGAGAACACTCTTCGTTAATGCCTTTCTTGCTAATTAACTCATCCTTAATGATAATTTTCTGAAACGCTAATTAATATGTGAATCTGGCACGTGTTGCTGTTCGTGTTCACACAAGACCCATGCTAAATAAGAAAGGAGATCAACTGGGGAACTTAATCCTGATCTTTACAATTTACTTAAGAACTTAAGAACTTCAGAAAAAAAATACAAGCACTTGAAGAAAAATTGCATTTTATTGAAAGAATGCATCAAAATCACTTTATTACAATAAACATAAGAAATTAATAGTTCCGATTATGCTCATCTACGAACTCAACCTCACAAATAAAATAACAAACTCACATACCAAATTTCAGCTTTCTACTTTGCTCTGTTTGCCCTCAATCGTGTTGACAGATGGACAGACGGACTGACGGACTGACGAAACTTTTGATCCTGAGTAGGGCCTATGATGACTCCTTCAAGGTGTTACAAACGGTAGACCAAACTTATTAAGGTATTTGTTATACAAAGACCTTAAAAAGGCATCAGAATGACATTTTCAGTCCAACATTACGCAAAAAATACGTGACTAGAGCGCCACCGACGATGAAGTGAAATTGCTATCAGAATGCAAAAAATGGAGGAGTAGTAACAAGAGTAAAATTATTAATAGTTTGAAAATTTTGAATTTATTGAGTTAACTCTGAAAATGGAACACATTTTCGTCATTTAATTCATAGTGCAAGGGGTTAAAAGCCTAATGGCAGAAAATCGTTCAAGTAAGCCTCAAAATAAGCTGCTTGACGCTTCCTCGCGGCGAGATTTAAAGTTTTTCTCATAGAATACAAAAGAAAATAACTTTTGTTGACGTCAGATATTTGTAAACACGAGCCGTACTTTTTCGAGAATTATTTTAATTTACAATGTTTTAACAGTGCAATCAACTACTTTGTGTGAATTAGAAAAGTTTGAAATCTACTTGAATCTACTCAACACCATGGAGAAAATGTAGCAGATTTTACTACATTTGAAAACTGCTTTGCGGCAACACTGAAAAGAAATAGCAAGCAAAAAAGTCATTTGACCTTATCTGTTGTTGTGAGGAGAAACAAACCCAATTGACTTTATTTCTAACGGTTGTCCCAACAAGAGGGGAAATTTTAAATTAGGCGCCATTTATGCTACTGTGCGTTGACAGTCAAACCATTGTAGTAGTCGGATGACGGACAGTCCGCCATTACTAAAAATGGATCGCTATTCGACACAACAACGCATTCTTATTGTTAAACATTATTTCAAAAATGGCGAAAGTTTGACTGCCACGATTCGGAAATTGTGTCCAATTTTGGCAGAGAAGAGAACAATGGAAAAATTCTGGGAGACTGGGTCGAATTATTGATGTCAAATCATCGATATGTATTCGTCCAGGTCGTTCAGTAGAAAACATCACGGCTATTCGCCAGAATGTGGTCGTGAGTCCGGGAGCATCCATTCGACATCGTGCTGAAGAATGCAATATTTCAAAAAGCACTATGCAACGTCTTCTCACGAAAGAATTGCGTCTTCATGCCTACAAAATCCAGCTAATCCGAAAACTCAAGCCTACAGTACAGACCATGCACAGAAGAGAGAGTTCTTCCATTATGGGTAACTGAACAACAACAAGTGAACGGTAAGCTTTCCAACAAAATCATCTTCAGCGATGACGTTCATTTTGATGCTAATGGCTTCGTACGCAAGTAAAATTGACGTATTTGGAGCGGCAAAAATCAGAATTCTATCATTGGATTATTTTTATATATGAAAATTCAAAAAATCTGAAACCTTACCTAGATGGACATTTTAAGTTTTGATTCTAGACTACTGAAATATATCTTCTAAAGCGTGTCTATCAAATGCTTGGATATTTTGATAAAAATTCGTGTTTAGCACACTTTGCTTAGGAATATAAAACATATAGAATACAGACATACCAAAAAAGTGTTGCTTGTTGCGAAAAGACTATTCGGACAATAACAAAATGATCATTTTAGCTGGCGAGAACGATTTTACTTTTTCGAACAGTAGTTTTTGCTTTGAAAATAAGGAAAATGCTCCAGAAGAAATGAATTATGCCAAAAACTCTAAACTTGAACCCAAAATATTGGTTTGAAATAGCACACGGTAAAGAGTATCTTGGAACTTTCACATTCAGACTTCTTAGCATGTTGCACTTAACGCAGAAGTCTCTACTAAAAAGTGTTTGCCAAAAGTAGTTAAATATATGGAAGAAAAACACAAGGATGGCGGTAATAAAATTATGCCCGGATTTGTCTTCATGCCACTACGCTGAAACCAATACGGGTCGGAAGACTAAAAAATAGACTTTATACCGAAAAGAGTAAATTCGAAAATTCGAAAGATTGAAGATAAAGGTGTTTCAGCTGTAAATCATTAAGATCGTTTTAATCATTTGTTATTCTTTAAAATAGATAAAATATATTTTGTTAAATCAACCACTGTATTCATTTGAAATTTGAATTAAAATTTTCTTCATCTATTTTGTGAACATACGTTAGCGCTAAAAGGGGGTTGTGGTTTCTAAATGAAAATACTTTGAACGAGACGCAATGGACATTGATCTAAAGCGGTTTTTTACTATAAAAAGTGGGATACTTTCTGCACACACCTCGTAAATGTGAAACTATTCACTGTTGCTAGCACAATAAAATATTTTCACAGTTTCAACAATCTTTACTTAAAAGTGTAGTAAACTAATAGGATACTTCGATAGCTTTTCGTTTTTTAATACAAAGTTAGCGGTCAATTTTTTCCACCCAAACTAAAGGATTAATGATAATACTGCATATTGACGACAATTTTAGACTGTATCTTGGTCGGCTCAGTAACTTCGACACTATGAATTACATGAGAATAACTAGAATTATGTAATACCTAATTACTTTCATCTCATTTAAAAAATTGCACACATACAAAAAGCAAATACCCTTTCTTCCTTTTAAATAATCCCCAATGACTTCTTTACAAACAACCGAAAGAATTCATTTTCAAATTGTTTGAAATCCTCTATCACTCTGTTAAAATCTTTGCAGGAGCTCGCTTCATTCTCCCCTCAGCGACATATAAAGCTGACTTTTCTTAGTGAATATCATAAGTACTTGGAATTTTTCCACGCTTGACAAACTTTTAATATGCAGAACATCAATTGCGAGGTACATAGTTGTCTAAGTAATGTGTTCAATTTCCCTGACAAGGTAAGGAAGCTGCCGCCCACAGGGAAATATTGAGATAGAAAGGAAAGCTTAGGCTTATTGCAGGATGCTTGTAAAATTTTTATTTGTTGCCTCCTAGTAAACGTACTTTCAGTCCTATGATAGCGTACAGCTGGATTTTACCGAGTGGGTATATAGCTTTGAAGTAAGTTGGAATATCTGACTTCTCAACGTAACCATCGCCTTTCATTGACAGGAACTCAAAAGAGTGGGGTGTAATGCGAAGAAAATGTAGGACGCCCTCGATTTCCCTGTAGCCTTTCACCTACGAACCTTTGAGGCCTTTCATCGGCATTCGTGCCACTTCTTAAATTATTGATGATGGTTTATTGCTGGGAAAAGCCCATGTCGACTTGCGAATTAGTTAAGCTTGTTGACTTTGAAGTTCCTTAAGACTTTAATATAGTCCATTTCAAGACTACCATTCGAATAAATTGTACACCTTCTTGTTGTATATTTTAAAAGCAACAGATCAGTTTTAACGTTGTTTTTATTTCTTGTGTAATCCGATCAGAACGCGCATTAAGGCGAAATCACTATAAAAATCTAAATTTCAGTAGCAATAGCAATTGAGTTACAATCACTTAAATTCACTTTAATTATTACTTCCGCTTTTATTATTTGTTGGAGCGCCAACATTTATTTTGCGGTCGTCACAGCAATTCAGTATTTACATTTCTACGTTGCCACTTGTGTGAGGGTTGTAATTAATGTTTTCATTTGTTTCAGCCGTAATTTGGCTGAACAATAATACAACAAATTAAAATAGACGCTCAAAATTAAATTCGATCATTTTTTACTTTGGAATTATTTAATGTGCGAGAATTGGACACATTGATTGTTTAACTTAATAATTAAACCTGACCCCAATATAAAGAAATCCACTTTATGAGACAACTCCAAATTAGTATGTTTTAACAGTTTCGTTGGTCCGAATTGAATCTCACCGGATTCGGGGGAATTTTATAAATTTATAGCACTCTTGCAATAATAGTTTTTCTATTCAATACTTTCGGCTTATGAATTTCCAGGAATTAATTTTTATGAGATAAAAATTCATTTCTAGCTGGAGACAAATAAAAGCATTTTTATACGCTTTTATTTAAATATAAATATATGTAAGGGTCAAAACTGAAGACTTAATTTTCACATATTTGATCAACTTGAAAATTGGCATGCTTTGTTTCATATAATGTTGTAAATGTTTCATCATTTTAGCAGCAAAAGCCTTTCTTTAAATAATCGTCGTTATACGAAAATACATTTCTCTGACAAAAGTCAATTGTTACTTCTAACCACTTGCTTGAGGTTAGAATTAACAATGCCAGGGTAAATATTAATACAAGTAACTAAAATTATCACGCATCTTTTATAGCACATAGATACTTAAATCAAATAAAAAATATAAATAAATATAAATTTCTAATGGATTTTATTTCATCCAATAATTAACTAAAGCAAAAAATAATACAAAACAACAAAAAAACAGCTTTTTACAACCTAAAAAAGAAACGAAATTTTCTACCTATAAAAATATAAACTCAACAACAAACTGATGCTTAAGGAAATAAAGAAAGACCCACAAGAGCGGAAAATTTAAATTTGGCGCCATTTCGGCTGCTGTGCGCTGACAGTCACACCATTTTGACAATTCGATATTTGCTTTTAATGGACAATGTAGTCCAAATTATGAGCTCTTAACATTCTCCTTTAGCGTTGAAAATCACGACTTCCACTATTCACAAAATTATTGCTTGTGGTGATTGCTTTCAGTGTTTCGGGTGTTTATTGAAAAATAAACAGAATAATATTAAGAAAGACGTAAAATAACTTTCCGATTTGTAATGAAATTCTTTGAAATCGTAACAATCCTGTCCTAGCCTCCTACTTTGATTCCAAGGACACATTACATAATATATAAAATTAGACATTGCTTCAGTAAGCATATGTATTTTATTTCCAACTATTTCTCCTATATTGACCTGTTTTCGTGAATAACATCGGTTATATTAAAAACAAATATGTCTTGACATTTATCTAACAGTTTTCCATTCGAATTTCATTCAAAGACACAAAAGAAATAGAAAGTTGTGGAAACTTGTTTACAACTTATTTCATATATTTTCCTCCTTTTATTATCTCTTTTGAAAATCTTTAAAAATCTTTCTCTAAGGAGATGATTTGTTTTATTTTCTCATACCTTCTCTCACGTATGCTTACTTATAATACCTTTCACGAGTGGTCACGTTTCTTCTTCATAAATCATAATTCCATTTAGAAAAATTTGATTTACGCCTTCTCTATATTGCTATCCTTTCTATTGACATCTGTAGCTATCTGGATGGGTCAGAGATTTTAAACTTTAAAAATAAATTACATTTCTGTTTTCTCACACACAAACATGGATGTTTTCCGATACGATAATATATATATATAAAATTAGTATATTCAATAAATACAAATCTTTTCAAACTTAATGCAACAAAAATAATGTGAGATAAATACTAACACATTAATAATGCGTGTGATATTTTTAAACACGTTCGTTTTGAATAAAGGTGTACGTTCAATTTTGTGAGTAAGTGTATATATCTATAGTCCTAGATGTTAGATTTGGCAGATCTAGAATGATATAGTATAAAGCATAGTATAAAGAATAATATCATGTTGAGGTATTTCAAAACTTAATAATCATTGGGACGTATAAATCAGTGGCAATGTTATCGAATGTAGGGAATTTCATCTGCTTCATGGTGTCTAAATAGTACCTAGTAAAAAGGATTATTGTAATTATATTTTTCGCTAAATAATTATAAATCTTCCATGTTAGGAAAAAACTATTACTCGGAAATTATACAAAATGTTCCCACTCTCTTAGGCAGACCACTTTCCAATCTTCACTTTAAAATCACACAAAAGTCTTTAATAAAATATAAAAATTCAACGGAGAGGAAATACAAAATTGATGAAATAGTAATTTTACGTATGTAATACTTCCGTCTCTGGCAAATGAAAAAGAAATGTAACCATGAAAAGACAACAGCTTTAAAGCCTCCATCGTCAGGGATATACCTCTCATGCTATTCATAAGGAAAAAACATGTAATCCGTATCCGGCATTGTACAGCGAAAAAGAGTAAATCCATCATAATCGCTGGATTTACTCTCGTTCTCGTACATATGCTTTGTTACATTCTGATAAAAATTGAAGGTTTCTTTCCACTTGTTTCGCCGTATACCTGCAAAAAAGTCAAATACTTGTGAGCTGAAGTTGACGGCTGTGCAAATTGTTGCAAATTTAATGATATTTCATTGTAAACGTAATCAAAACGTAATTGAATCTACACTGTTGCCATCATTAATGTATGTAATCGTTACAGCGGCAACGCGGCAACACGGCATATGCTGGAACATGTACTGAAAACTGAAAGATATTACCCATGACAACTCCCGAAGGAATGTGAAATACACAAATTCTTAATCTGCTCAAAATTTCTGACAGCTGACATGTCAGAAATTGTTTTCAGTAGAAGCAACAAAAATTTGGGGTGCACGATCTCGGGGACGCATCCTTTTTTACACCCAATGATATTACATAGTATATATATATATTTATATATACTGGTACAAGACTGTTGGGATTGGGATCCAAGGCTGAAACGATTCATTTTTCTTTCCCTTTGGGCTTTGGCTTATGTTGCTGCTCAGCATGTGACGTGTGTGCTCGTATAGAACATCATTTATGACGCTCCCCAAATTTATTAATTATGCAATAAGTGCTCCTTTAACGATAATTTCTGAGCAATTTAAAGCCCCTGAGTAGCAGTTTACAAGTAGAAATTCAAAAATCGAGAAAAGAAAAGATGTTAAGCCACAAATACAAGGTGTGGGAGTAGATAGAAAATTTGCATATTTACAAGAAAAAAAATTATCTGTCGTCAGGGCGATAGAACCGCATTAAGAAATAAATAACCTTCTTAAAAATAGACTTCTGGAATTTGACTACTCTAAGAAAATCTCTTACCACTTAATTAAGGTTTCAATTCCATATGCATGTGAAAAGTATTGTTGAGTTTTTCATTAAATCCGTGAAATATTCACTCTGAAAGCAAAAGAAAAACGAATTAGCTATTTCCCCTCAATATAAGCAAAGTAGCAAATTTTAAAGTTAGACCAAAAACAGACGGCATAAGAGGTGAACGAATTACATTCTTGTATCGTTCTGTTACTTTAATTTGCAATATTTAACTGACAAACTAAAATAACTGTTAAGTTTCATGATATACATTTATGGGAAAAATTTACCCATTAAAAAAGAACAAGGTGTAAGGGAACATGTTTCGTAAAAAAGAAAAAAACAACAATCGATTTGATAGTTATTAGATATTAGAGTCTTATTTACTACTATAAGTATAGATATTTGTAATAAATCGTAAAAATTTTAATAAAAGTCAGATTTTAAAAGATATTGTGAATTTATCTCCTCCTCAGTTAAATTTTTTGTACGATAGACTTTTTTTTTCTATTTCAAGAAACAAGCGGGAAATTTTGCTGGCAAATTTATTCAAGTGAGAGTTGTGGCATAAGACTATTTTACTCCCTTTTTTGGCATTTCGCTGGAAAATAACAACATTAGAAATGTGAATAATAAAAAGAACAAGAACAGCAGAGTAACAAGAAGTATATGTACAAAGTAACCTTAACGATGCTGACTTTTAATTTGGTTTCCAGGCTAGTGAAGGTCAATAAGATTGTAACGCGAATTAAAAAAGCGAAACACTGAAGATATTGGCTCACTACGGTATGAGTGATGATACGTCAAATGCAAGAAGCCTTGATCCCTCAAAGAGCATGCTGAGATAGAAATGCTGAGGGAAGCTAATAACTCCGGGGAGTAGACATTACTCAGCAGACAGTTCTGGAATTGTTACTCAGTCATTAAATACATCAAATACTTAGGACCAGCGCTTCACGAAACCAAGTAGAAATTTTGCTTTATTAATAGAAGCATCAACGTGGTCCTTAAGCGAAAAACGTGGAATCAATATGACATCCAGATCCTAAGAAGAATCAAGTCTAACTATAACAACTTCCATCATGGATGGAAGATGTACCTAGTCCTTTCCTGAGTACCAATGGTTGAGGCAATTCTACTGACAAGAATTCTATTTGTGAAGCCACTGGGATGTTGCACAGCAATAGTTTCATGACAAAAATTGTGGCTTACTTGTAACATTTGTCAGGTTAAAACTTCTCAATCTTATCTTCTTTAATTTCTTTCCGTCTGTGCTGTGTGCATCATAGGGTTGTCCCCTGAATTTACGCAACACATTAAAAAATGTCTACAGTTAAGCTTATTTAAGATCTTGCGGAAAATTTGCACCTCGTCGGCATAACAAAGGATCCTCCTAGTAGGAAGGAATCAAAGATAAATAGACAGCAGACGGGCCAAAATGGCTACTCTGAGGTACGACGGATAAGAACGTTGGGAAAGAAAAGAGCGGGTCTAGTCAACAAAACAAATAGCAAATTTAAGAACATACAACTAATAGACAAGAATCCGATGATTAATCCTTTCAAAAGCTTTTCTATATTTTGTAAAAATACAATCGAATTGCCCATCAGCCTCAAGTGCAAAAATTAGTCGTGGTCGCTTTTCCTTTAAAGAATCCGTGTTGGAAAGATGACAGAAATGTGCAATTTCGTATTTTGTAACAAAAATGCTTAAATTCAGATGTTTTCTGAAAAACTGTGACGCTCTGAATTATTGACAGCAAAGATATTTAGTATCTCAATGGAAGGACAACTCAGTGGTAATAATTGGCAGTTAGGTTTTGCGGTAGAACCAAACAGACAGATAAGAAGGAGATTTTTTTTTCAATTAATAGAACAAGTAATCCACTTAGGAATTAAAGCAAAGGGTTTAATCCACTGGCACTAAAAATCTCTCCGCATCAGAAACATCCCTTTTCAATACTAAATACTCTTCTGGACAAGACCATAATCCCTAAAAGAAAAAAACTTGACACTACAAAAGCTTAAACATCTCTGGAAATCACAGGACAATTGAACTTGACTGATTACGATAAAATTTGGATAAGCTTAGGGAGTGCTTCCCTATGTGTTATGCGATACTTATTATGTCATAAAAAGGAAAAGATTGTTATTGTGATAAGATGCATGTCACTTTAGTAGCCTTTTGTTGACCAATCTACGTCAATCTTTCAGCTCATGACAAATTTGATCAAACTCTCAAAGAAAGATACTCCAGATAAGGAAAAATGTCAAAGAATTCCAAGCCCTCTTCAGACTGGCTCGACGCAATAAAGGATACGGCCCACATTTTATCAGTCCTTATCCCGGCGTATGTGACTGTATATGACTGTATGTGTCCATGTCGCAAGATATCAGTTTCAGACCAGTTCTAATAATTTCAAGTCATTGGAACTATAGTGAGGCCGGATGTCACATTGTGTTCCAGTAGGGGACACTATAGCTAATGGGAACAGAAAAGGGTAATTAAGTTTGCTCCTGTGCTTAACGTGACCAACAGTAATTGAAGATTTGTTGCCACTTAAGTTGGGTTAGTCATTTTATGCTGGTCACTTTGACATGGTGATTATCCCAGTTGCCGAGAGCAGACGTTCTAAAACTCGAACGCATTTAAAGCACACAGGGGATGAAGTATTTGTACCTTATAATAAATAGACTTTTAGGGCACAACCGAAATACGATCAACAGAAAAGTTAAAGTTTTTCAGTTTGTCGGTAAGTTCAGGAAGTTACTGGCTGGCTTTGTGAGCCAGGCTATTACCTTGCGGTAAACAGCTGTAAGTTATGGGTTTGTTATTCCGAGCTACTTGCAAAAGAGGAAATTTATTGAATCGCAGGGGTTAAGAAAAGTTTCCAAGTTGATATGTTTTGCCGTTGGTGTTACCAAACAACACACATTTTTCACTTTCAGTAAATATTTTCTTTTTTCCTATTCACTTTGGTGGATTTTTTCGAGAATATTTATTTAGGACGCGATAAATATGGCAAAGTTTAGGAAGTAAAGTAAAGGATTAGTGTTTGGTTATTTGTGCAGAAAATTGCATTTCTCAATATTTATACATATTTCAACAAAGAGCAAAATGCTATTGGACTTGGCTCAATCAAATAAATAATAACCACTATTCATTAGAATGAGCTATCAACAACAAAATCTTTTATCAATTTTGAATGCAATCCTACTAAAATCATCAGTTAGACATTGACCCAAATATTAATAACCATATCCCTAAATTGTTAATACCCTCATATCTTTTTATCTCGGTGTGCTTTCGAGAGAAAACAAATGACTCAAATTGTAGCATGTGCTAAGTTTTAGCATTAACCTACAAAAGTCTTATAAGAATCATGTTCCCCGGGAGAAATCCTCAATTCATTGTTCGATTTTCCTTCCAGACGATTGACGAGATACGATACCATCAAAGCTGGCAATAGCAAACAATTTCTCTTAACGTGTACCAATAATTTTGATAAAACACACCATGTAGCGCTATTCAGCATTATTACCTTATATCAAGCTGCATTCAGCAATAATCCATAAAGATATGAGATGAAAAGAAACGATTTATGGCGACAATCTTTATTTACTGTTCTTTTTCCCAGAACATCTACGGGATAAGGGAGTTTAATTTTGATGGTGTGTCCAGTACATGAAGGGTCAATAGGTGTATGGGTGTGGTATACATGCGTCCACATCACCTCTGCCGCCTGCGATATCCTAAGAGCTAAGCTGGGACGATTTTTACTCTGAGGGAGTATAATGCCGGTAAAAACGGACAAGACTTCAGCATAAACACTATAAGAAAATCGCACATCATCAATCAAAAACTCGATAATTTCGAGGACCAAATCGATCCGACACATGTTACAGTAAATGCTGAAATTTATTAGACATTGAGTCAAGAGTGTATTCCGAAGTGGATTCTGTCGCTTTCGATTCTTCAGTGTGTACATAACCAGATTCATCTTTGCTTAATGGTCTGTGAATTTGTCCTTGATTGATTTTCCGATAAGGAGAAAAACCACAATGTAAGAATCTGTATGGGGATGGATGGGGACAATGGGTGGGGATGGGAACAATGTGATTGATTGCATAAAGGTGAAAGATTAGTCTCGATTCACTCAAATGGCGAAAAATATTCCCGTCTTTTGCATATCGAAGTCAAATTACTGTAAAAGTTTTAAATTTAAACTGGAGAGTTATGAAAACTTTTAATAGACTTCCATAACTGTGCACCGAATTATGTCAGCCCCACTGAATGAATACCTCTCAATTTACATTAGTGAATTTTTAAACTTTGCTGAATATTTGTGTCATTTTGGAAATTAGATGTAATTTATTATCCGCAGAGCAGTATGTGATTATGAGATTTTAAGTTTCCTATTTTAATTCTGCCTTCGAAATTTTGGGTGAACTTTCGATCCTGGAAAACCTTTACCTGAGGTTAAGTTTAAAAAGACCAATTTGACCAGAATATTAGAAGAAGGGTGTTTGCATGCCCTAGAGGAAAAGCGAATTTCGGTGCGAGTTTGCATCTTCCACCTAGTACACAAACCCCACCACCGTCAACTTCTGCGTGCAGCACTTATCGAGGGCCACTTCATATCCGCACGCGTGAAAGTTTTAAACTAGTTGCGAACCTTGACGTGTTCAAGGTCACCCGACCTGACAGTATATCACCTGCTGCGCCTCCTCCCTGGCTTTAGCCAGGTTTACCTCAGAGGAAAATGTTTCATCTATATTATTCAAAAGAAGCTTGCTCTAACTACAGACCCTATTGACAAAAGCGCAATTGATGAAATATCTCGAAACTAACAAATTAATTCACGACCTCCAGTATGCCATTCGGGCTGGGCACTAGACTGGTGATTTGATGACTTTCCTTACTTAGCGTTGGCATCATTGTCTCCATAACTTTGGCGAGACGGGAATAGTTGCGCTTGATATCTCGAAGGCCTTCGGCACAGCCTGATACTCTGCTCTTTTAGCCAAACTTCCAGCATTTCGTCTTGACCACACTTTTCTCACAAGGATTGGAAGCTTCCTTTCTGACCATTCTATACGTTTTACTTTGGGTGGTGTTATCTCCAATACTTATAACATTAATGCCGGTGTGCCGCAAGGCTCCGTATTGTCCCCCACTCTCTTTATACTCTTCATTTGCAATCCAATTCACAGTTATGTTGACGACAGCACCATTGATTTCGCGCACTCGTTTGAATCATTTGCTGACTCTCGCGGAAATGCTACTGATAATAATCGAGTACGCATGATTGCTTCACTCAACAACAACACCAATAAAATTCACGCCTGGGGCATTGCATCGAAAACCCAAAGATGTGTGATTTCTCTCAAAAAGACCGCTAGGGGGGAGCTCTATTCGTCAATGGGGTGAGCGTTTCAAACTCACCCAACTTAAACATCTTAGGGGTTCAGGTACCAAACAATCTTAGCTGAACGGATCACATCTTTCCTATTGCTAAGAATGCGATGAGGTGCTTGGGCCTCCTACAGCGATGCAAGAAATATTTTACCCCATTTGGTCTAGCGCTCATTTATACAGACTTGAATTTAGTTCACATATTTGGGCAGGAACAGGACGTACTGTTTACAAATTTCTCTGACGTCGGTGAATATAAAAAGTAGTCCATGATTAAATTACTTCGTTAATAGATTCAATAATTTATTCATAGGCTAAAGTTTAAAATTAAACTTTGAGAAACGTAAAAAATAACAAGACCCAGAATTCAGTTTGACTTTTAATATTAGAACTAAATAGCATTTTAAAAAACTAATCCCTGAAGAATTGACTGGCAAATACTAATCTCATGTTGCGACAAAGGCTTTTTTTTCTACGAAATGTGTTGGAGGTACTTATGCACGTGCCGAACCCCAAAAGCTCTCTCAATGTTTGATCCTTTTTCACCCTTGTATTTGTGATGTATATATAACGGACATCCTACTTAGGTACAGAATGACGCATTTTTAGACATAAGAAGTGAAATATACAAAGAGAAGAAGAAACAACTTAAAGATTTTGAACTTTAACATTTTTCTTAAATAATTGTTGCAGTACAAAGAACTAGAGAAGAGAGTTAAACCGAAACTTCATAAACAATTATTCTGTCATGTACAAAAATCTTTGAATTTTGTTTTAAAATCTCTTTGCTCCTTTTATTATTTCAAATTAAATCAAATTACCAAAACAATGCCATATTTTACACATATTTATCTGGAGCATTTAAACCACTTGCATTTCCAATGGTAGACTCCCAAAGGACTAATACTATGTCGGATGGGGTGAGAATAATTTTGTTTGAGTGTACATAAGTGAATATTGTGCTTAATCATTAATTCATCGTCACATCAACTTATTATCTAAATGTTTTTCGCAAGCACGATACTAAATGATAATTTGAATTTCACTTTTAAATAAACCCCTTCGGAGTTCACTGTTAATATGTCTTCCACTTGAGGAATGGGTTCACTTCAATAATTTACTCGTAATTATGAAAGCGATAAAAAACGTATTGACATGGAAGCAGATAAAACTGAAGTGCATTCAGCTCATTAAAACTTTTACCTAAACAGCAGTCGAGTGTTATTAATATTATTTCAGAGTCTCTTTTAATGACTAACTAAAGCTCAAGAGATGGTTTACAATGTAAAAGCTCAGCGAGACGAAAGGAAGAACTGAATGTTATTAAGTTAAGTAAAGAGGGTGATCATCTAATTTCCACTGACTGAATGCAGCTCATAAGAAAAAGTATAGCAGTACATAATAGACTCCCTCACACCCCTGTTATGTTATTTTATTCCAACAGCACTAAATTTTCGAATCGAAAATTGATCCGAAAAATTTTCTTAGAATATGAGAAACTAAATCTCATTTCAAAAAAAAAAAAATATTCAATTTTCGATTTCATTCCAATTCATTTTTTAACCAGGACATCTCACCCTATCCAAAACCTACATTAATTAATTGCTATCATTACTACTAAAGGACACACTATAAAATCAATGAACAGCACGAAGGTAGTTTAAAAAGCAAAAATACGTAATGATGTCCAAGTATACGTGACCTACGTTTTGGTTAAAATTTCCTCGAATCCTTTTCCTAGCTGATACCCTCAACCTTTTTGAGGGTATAAAATCCCCCGTCGGAACAATATTCTCAAACAGTTTGAAATAGTGATTCGAAAAGTGAAGTGATCTTGCCTAGAAAAGTGAAAACGTTAAAAATTTAATATCGTGCTATAATAAAATTTTTAACAAAAGACAGATTAACACTGATGGAGAACAAAGAGCAGATGGATCGTTATATGGAGAATCTTCACCATCATTGTCCAAAGGCTAAATGCAATATTCTTCCGCACTATATCTAAACATTTTTGACAATCAACTATTACCAAATACCACTTTAAGCTAAGCTTTGAAATGTTTACTTCACAAAGTTTTGAACAAAACTGATACAGTTTTACTTAGGCCTCGCCTAGGGGAAAACCTAACATGCCTGTAGTAGTTATGACTCGCCAATATACATTCTAACACGTAATGACCTTTTTGGACCCAATGGTATTTATTGCATGGGTCAGAACTTGGCGAGGTGCATAATTGCCAGTTTTTCCTATGCACGTTATGACTCTTATTGGCGTCGATAGACGGCAGATATTGAGAACATGATTCGTACTGTAGTCAGTACATACATGTGGCTATTGTATAAAACGTAAAATAATAGCTACGCAGGCACTAAAACTTCCGGCAGATATCAAAATACTCCAAACCTTTAAATTTTTGTGCGTAAAAAATTTATATTTTGTTTACGCTGTCGTTTCAGTATTAAACCGAGGTATTAAAGTAGCCCATACTAAAGAAGGCCGAAGCCTCCACTAACGAACGACACCACTCCGAGGTTGCTGATTTTATTGTTTATATTGATTCATATTGATTTTATAAACAATTTACCCACGGTGGTCTCGGTAAAGAAACCGAGAAGTTTGATGGCTTATAACTTGAAAAGGAATGATCGTTGATGATCTTAGTATGTCAGAAATTTTTGATGGTCAGAAGGGGCTTTAGTTTTCAGAAAAACTTTCCAAAACCTATTCTTTCATATTCCTGCTGAACCAAGGGGGTAAAAGCGGAAATGTTGGTAATTTGATTATATACTAATTCCCACAAAGTAATAAACATCAATTAATAAATTATTTTATTAATCAGTTAATTAATCGACTATTATCTTTTGAGAAACTTGTGTTTCAACTCCAACCCCATAAGACTTCTCACCAGATCTCTCTTAGAAATTAAAAGCAAACAGTTTACTTTGTTTTACAAAGTAGTATCGTTTTTTCTTTTTTTCTTTTTGCCTACGTAATTATATCTGTAATCTTTTGGACAATCTCGGTATAATGAAAAAGTTCTAAGGAAACAAAGGAGTCCATCGAGAGCAACAAAATGTCCAATATGTCTAATTAACTGGTAAACGAGGGCCCAGATCCTGTCTCTGTTCCTGTTTGTTTCTGTAATTTCTTTTTCCTACACAGGACATATAATTACGAAACACTGAATACAAAAACTTTCATGATAAATTACCCAGGGGTAGATAACAGGTAGAAGCACAATTGTCAACACCCCAAAATTAACATATACCCCCAAATTAACTTGAGTCACTTATAATTTACTTCCACAAAACGATAATAACTAAGTTTCCTTATTGCTTGATTATTTAATTATCACGTCTTAAGTCAAAACAAGGCTGATGTGTGTTACACCATTTGGAAGGAGTAATTGATGGCTTTCCGTGTCATTGTACTTAGGGTAGGCGACA
>QYTT01086504.1:57213-73129 GCA_006980735.1 Dasypogon diadema
TACTCGTAATTATGAAAGCGATAAAAAACGTATTGACATGGAAGCAGATAAAACTGAAGTGCATTCAGCTCATTAAAACTTTTACCTAAACAGCAGTCGAGTGTTATTAATATTATTTCAGAGTCTCTTTTAATGACTAACTAAAACTCAAGAGATGGTTTACAATGTAAAAGCTCAGCTAGACGAAAGGAAGAACTGAATGTTATTAAGTTAAGTAAAGAGGGTGATCATCTAATTTCCACTGACTGAATGCAGCTCATAAGAAAAAGTATAGCAGTACATAATAGACTCCCTCACACCCCTGTTATTTTATTTTACTCCAATAACACTAATTTTTAGAATTGATCGGAAAAATTTTCTTAGAATATGGGAAACTAAATCTGATTTCAGAAAGTACCAAGTATGTAACCAGAAACGAGATATTAGGTTACATAATATTTCAATTTTCAATTTCATTCTAATTAATTTTTACCAGGACATCTCACCCTAGCCAAAAACAATTAATTAATTGCTATGATTATCACTAAAGAAAGGACACACTATTAAAATAATGAACAGCACAAAGTTAGCTTAAAAAGCAAAAATACGTAATGCTGTCCAAGTATACGTGACCTAGAAGGGTTTTGATTAAAATTTCCTCGAATCCTTTTCCTCGCTGATACCCTCAACCTTTTTGAGGGTATAAAATCCCCCGTCAGAACAATATTCTCAAACAGTTTGAAATAGTGATTCGAAAAGTGAAGTGATCTTGCCTAGAAAAGTGAAAACGTCAAAAATTTAATATCGCGCTATAATAAAAATTTTTAAC
Source organism: Dasypogon diadema (assembly GCA_006980735.1). NCBI lineage: Eukaryota > Metazoa > Arthropoda > Insecta > Diptera > Asilidae > Dasypogon > Dasypogon diadema. Next base: position 58,022 of record QYTT01086504.1, read on the forward strand.
AAAACATTTTTGACAATCAACTACTGCCAAATACCACTTTAAGGTAAGCTTTGAAATGTTTACTTCACAAAGTTTTGAACAAAACTGATACAGTTTTACTTAGGCCTCGCCTAGGGGAAAACCTAACATGCCTGTAGTAGTTATGACTCGCCAATATACATTCTAACACGTAATGACCTTTTGGGACCCAATGGTATTTATTACATTGGTCAGAACTTGGCGAGGTGCATAATTGCCAGTTTTTCCTATGCACGTTATGACTCTTATTGGCGTCGATAGGCGGCAGATATTGAGATCATGATTCGTACTGTAGTCAGTACATACATGTGGCTATTGTATAAAACGTAAAATAATAGCTACGCAGGTACCAAAACTTCCGGCAGATATCAAAATACTCCAAACCTTCAAATTTTTGTGCGTAAAAAATTTATATTTTGTTTACGCTGTCGTTTCAGTATTAAACCGAGGTATTAAAGTAGCCCATATTAAAGAAGGCCGAAGCCTTCACTAACGAACGACACCACTCTGAGGTCGCTGGGTTAACCCATGTTGAATTTATAAACAATTTACCCATGGTGGTCCCCGTAAAAAAACCGCGAAGTTTGATGGGTTATAACTTGAAAAGGAATGATCGTTGGGGTGGGGGGTGGGGGGTCACTGTATAACTTATCACGTATGCCCATAATATATTCCTCGTACAGAACCGATGAACGTGTTTTAAACTCATTTTAGCATGTCAGAAATTTTTGATGGTCAGAAGGGTCTTTAGTTTTCATAAAAACTTTCCAAAACCTATTCTTTCATATTTTTCCAAATTTTCAATTTCCTGTTGAACCAAGGGGGTAGGGTTGAAGGTGATCTTTGTCATTTACAAGGAGCGCAAGAGGCAAATACTTTGATGCGACATTTCAGTGAGATTTGTTTTCTTAAAGTTAAAAAAAGAAACTCTATTTCTTACATAGACATCAATCTTTTGGTTTGTAACAAATAGAAGAAAAAAAATTGGAATGATCGTAGTCAACAGTTGACAAAATAGTTAAATTGGGTTTAACTATTTCATTAGTTGAGTCAGGAGAGGAAACAAGATCCAACTGCCTATCCAAATCATTCCTAACATTATTTACCTGCTGCAGGTCCAAGGAAGCAATGGCGTCAAAAATTAATTTATTCTGTTGAGATGAAATGTTGGTAATTTGATTATATACTAATTCCCACAAAGTAATAAACATCAATTAATAAATTATTTTAGGAATCAGTTAATTAATCGACTATTATCTTTTGAGAAATTTGTGTTTCAACTCCAACCCCATAAGACTTCTCTCCTCTTCTCTCATTGAAATTAAAAGCAAACAGTTTACTTTGTTTTACAAAGTAGTATCGTTTTTTCTTTTTTTCTTTTTGCCTACGTAATTATATCTGTAATCTTTTGGACAATCTCGGTATAATGAAAAAGTTCTAAGGAAACAAAGGAGTCCATCGAGAGCAACAAAATGTCCAATATGTCTAATTAACTGGTAAACGAGGGCCCAGATCCTGTCTCTGTTCCTGTTTGTTTCTGTAATTTCTTTTTCCTACACAGGACATATAATTACGAAACACTGAATACAAAAACTTTCATGATAAATTACCCAGGGGTAGATAACAGGTAGAAGCACAATTGTCAACACCCCAAAATTAACATATACCCCCAAATTAACTTGAGTCACTTATAATTTACTTCCACAAAACGATAATAACTAAGTTTCCTTATTGCTTGATTATTTAATTATCACGTCTTAAGTCAAAACAAGGCTGATGTGTGTTACACCATTTGGAAGGAGTAATTGATGGCTTTCCGTGTCATTGTACTTAGGGTAGGCGACATTAATGAAATGAAATTGCGGAATTCTTACGTGTACAGAGGGTTTTGAACTGTTTACATTTGAGTCTTACCCTAATCACCGCTGATATTGTGTTTGTTCGTGTTAAATCATTTTCAGAATTAATGGGCCCCAAAAATATCTACGAGAATGTTTGTATTTAATTTTCCTGAGTTTCAAAAAGCATGAAATCTTAGTACAGTTGCCTTTTGATCCATATTACTTTAGGTTGAACTTTGCGCAGAGTTTAAAATAATTCATCAGGATCACAGTAAGGAATCAAAGTGCTGGTCGTTTCTACATTTAAAGTGTCCCAATGTAAATACTGACGACAAATAACCTCTAGCAGTGACAACAAAGTCGGGAAGAGTAATGAAGGAAAAAAAACAAATGAAAACGCCACCAATTCAAAGCAATTTCTTTTTCCTTTTACCTCTATCTTCCCTGCTTGTTGCTAATCAATTTGCTGGTTGGAAAGGACGATCAACTCCTCCCATGAAAAGTTCTTTGGTGGGAAACTCAAATGTCCGGTACACAGTAGCTGTGATGGTGCATAACAACCCTTCAGACTGCTCAAATGTGCAGTTTGTCTAGATAAAAATCGCATTAGAAATTTATCGAGGTGAGAACTAAGGGGGTGTTCCGCAAATCAATTTTTCATCATTTCCCCTTTGAATTTGTCTTTACGTTCTTCTGATATTCCCAGATGACAAGGATTCTACTAGGACTTGGCTGAATGATGAAAAACTTTGTACCGTTTATTCTTATAAACATAAAGATAGTGTACCTACTCCCATTCTATCAATACACGTAAATAAAGATACAGTTTCGATGGTAGAATTAATAAATAATAATCCAAAAGTCATTGTCTCCAAATATTTTCTTTTATTCATTTACCTCGTGATCTTTGCTTGGAATATATGCACGTATTATGCTAATACATATAAATAACAATCTAAACAGCTGCTGTAAGTAACCAGAACGTAAAAGCAGCCAATATGAAAATTTCTTTTAAGATACTGCCTAAGCTCAAGGGACAACCCTATGATGAACACAGTAGAGCTTAGGGAAATTGAGATTGTCAAATTTTAACCTGACAAATGTTGCAAGTGAGCTACAATTTTTGGCATGAAATTATTACAAGTACAATTCTTGTCAGTGGAATTATCTCAACCACTAGTATTCGGATAAATCGCCATGTCCTGTGCAGGATTCGAACCCACATCAACAGGAGAGAAAATCTGTATAAGTGTGCCTTAGCTCACTCGACAACCGGCGTGGGTAAATTATAATTAAAGATTTCGTACTTCACATCGTCCAGAAATTAAAGAGGAAGTATTTGTAATCGTTAATGATGAAATTACTTGCCATTTCTGCTGTAAGAAACTTAGGAAAAAATTACTCAATTTTTTCCAATTTGTTTTACATTAAAGCTGACTCATTTCTCTCCGCTAGAAAAGTGTCTGCGTAACAATAATACAAACCAAAAGTATCGATTCTGGAAAGCAATACTTCACCTAACGAAAAAGTTATTACGACCGGAAATTAACATTCTTGCGGATGATGATTGTGTGATTTGCCGTAATCCTGGTGCTTATATATCTTATTGCTAGTCTGTTTATGTATCTTATTGCCCTTGCCTTACTTTTACAGTGTGTTTGGAGGTATGGAATATTTTATTAGATTTGTTAAAACTTTGTACAGGCCACTTTGGATACTGGAAAAAAACTTTTTCTTTAAGATTGTCAAAACATCTGCCGCCTTGGAAAAGTTGGTATTCATAGAATGTATTTATAATTGGATAAAATAAAGTACACACGAATACTGCAATAACATGTTTAATAATAAAGTTACATTTAGAACGTTGAAATGATTGTTTTTAGCTTTGTTTGTGTTAAAGTCATCTTTTATATAATTGTACAGTCTGTTTAAGTTAAAAAAAACTGAATTTTACGATCGCTTTAATACTCCAGACCTAGACAAACGCTACACACGAATGAGCATTGTGATGTTAAAATGACGTAGCTCCTACGCTGCTCTTATGAACTTTTAAATAAATCTTGTCATTTGGACATTACAATGCTCAATATAGTATGCCGTTTGTCCAGGGTGTAAAAGAGGAGGTGTTGTAAGAAAAAACTTTAGCAAGTGGTCTAACATGCCCAAACATGAGTGATCGGACCACTTGCAAAGCATTTACAAAAAACACAAAAATACTTTTGGCTGTCATCTCGGTACTGTTCATTGTCTGGATTTAAATGATGGGAATTTTTTTCCGTATCACTGCCGTCAAGACGCACTTATTAACTCTTGTAGGTTTATAAGAGAGTGATTTTGACGTATATGTGAAATGTTTAATTTTTCGATTACCATTGTGTAAAAAATAAAGAAAGAAAGTCAAGACAGGGAGAACAAAAATCCAGAAAACCGATGCAGTGGGTGATCAATCCGTGACGGCTGTTCCGCTCGCTACTAAGAGACTATTGAAAAAGAATGCGCAAAGGAACAACCAGACTCTCTGAACATCGCCAGAGGTAATCCGTCAGGACCTGCAGTAAATACAAAGGCAAGTTTATCGTTGTGGGCAATAATAATTTCATCAGAAATGTAATCAAAGTCGGAAGGATGGAAGGCTATTTCGAAGAATATGTATATTACTTTAGTTTGAATCATATGTGTCACTGATAGAATGTCTATCCAAAGATGTTGTTGTAGGATAATTGGTTACTTTTCTCTTAATGTTGACAAATTTATAAATGGTGCATAGATCAAACTATATAGTGATCCTTTAATCTTTTTAACTAGCCGCTTACGGAAAAGTAAAGGAAATATATTGGTATTGATAGAGATAGAAAAGGTAACGAATTCTTTCAAAAAAAAGTCAATATGATGAAATTGAACATTTACTTTCCATAGCTGCAAATTTAACACCTTCAACCTCTTCTCATGTTGTATTTAGTAGGTATATCTTGCAATTTTCTCTTAAGGTCCTCGGTGGTTCACGCCGGGTTGAAAGTGTTAAAATTAAAATAAAATCCAAATTAATTCTTGCATATATACTAAATTTATATTCGCCATGAATTTAATGAAATTAAAATGAACTTAAATGAAATTATAAGTAAATGTTATCCTTTATACAAATGCTATACTTACAATATGAAATTACTGGCATTAAATACATTTTGGTCACCTAATGTAAAATTCGCACGAATTTCGCATTAGGTAACCAAAATGTATTTAATGTCAATAAGTTAAAAATGAAATGTCTTTTTGCAAACCGTACCACACTCTAATCTCGATCCATGATACTCAGAAAATAAAAATCTAAATAAAATTAGTATGAAAATATTTTTGTATTAATTTTTTCAAAATTTTTTGTTAATTTTATAATGTAATTTATATCCATTAATCACAAGTCAAAAAAATTCCCAGACCAAGCCCATTTATAACACGAATATACACAACAGAAAATTAACTTTAAAAACAAGTGTCCTCGTCACGGCTTTTGTAAGTTATTTTAAAACTTTCCTGTCAAAGTCAAAAAATGTTCAGCCTCAGACGAATAAAAGCACTTTAAATTTCTTTTTTCCATGTCATTCAGAATTTTATACTAGCCATCACTGAGACATCTTTCCGGACATTTGATTAAAACTTAGTTTTAAAATTTAATTTGTTTCCCCGATGAGTTCATTATTCATAAAACGGTGAAAGTTGGAATTTTTCTGTGTTTAGTGAAGTTCGGTAAAAGTATTTAACTCAGTGTTAGAAGTTCCATGAGAAGTTTACTATAAGAGTACATTATACTGGTGTTTTAATTGTATTGCATTCATTTACGTACTCGGGTTAAAGTACAAGCAGCAGCCGTCGATAAATCCGAGAAAAACAAAATGTAATTATGTCGCAATAACTGCAAAACTCAATTATAAATCCTTAGTACTAACCTAAAAGACACAAACATAAGTGATGTAAATAAAATATTCGGATTCTACGAGTCAGTCGGGAATCAGGTGGGGGCAGTGAGAATGAAAAGGAATCCACGTAACATAGCCACGATGGTCTATAAAAGGAATCTTATAAAAATGATGCACAGGATATCCAGCAAGGCTAAAAAAGCCCCCGATGTAAAACCGTGCTGGATTGAGAATAGGAAAAAGACGTTTGAATCAAATTTCCCCAGGTATCCAGGAAATAGCTTAACCTCTTGGTAATATAAGACAAAACTTCCAATCTTAAAGTTTTATTCGGAAAACTTCAACCAGCTGTTTTCCCGAAAGGAATCCTACCAGTTCCAAACAAAATATATGTTTCCAAAGAGACATTTATCAAAAAATTAAAATTAAATTAAATTCCCATCATATTTTTATTTAATGATTTAACCTGATCATTAATACATTTCCGGGATTATTTGAGCTCAAATTTGTTCTAATTTCACTAAAAATAAATTTAAGAACATCGGTGGTACTATTGGCATTTGGCAATAATCATCACTTTTACTTTTCATGGAAAAAGAAGAGTGCAGGGGGATGATATTTTTCTCTCTAACAGAATGGAAACTAATCTGCAAACAGTATTTTTTTTATTTCCGGAAAAATTACCCAGTGGGAAGATTAAAATTTTTGTAAAACATTTCAGGGGTTGAGAAGAATATAGATCCTTCCAGGTGCCTGAACTCCTCTTGTATTTAAGGGTGTCCTGATTAACGTTTCTGATAAGAACCTCCCCTTTCCCATTACCTTTTTTAAGTAAACAATTTTTCATTCTTGCAAGGAGATGTGTAGATAAATGTCGTTATAATTCCTGTTAAAGCCATGGTGGAAGGATGAATAGGTACATTTTAACTCAGAAATTTGCCTTAAAAATTTGTTTATAATTGATCCGGATTTTTTTTTTAGAAAAGATGCATCCTTTAAAATCTTTCAACTAAAAGAATAAAGTTATCAACACTATTGTAGAACCATTCCAGTGGGTGCTGTAACCAACTCCCGTCTAGGAGTAAATGTGGGACCGGTTGCATTAGCAGAATAGTTTTTTTCTTTGTTTTTAGCAGCGACTTTGACATCAAAAATAAGAACTACACAACCTATTCAATCCATATAAAAATTTTACTTCGTAGATAAATTCCTAGCGTATCTTAACACTCCATTGACTAAAAATTTAATTTTTTTTTATTCTTGTCTACAAAAATGCAAACTGCGACTTACAAGGTGTTGAATAGAGATTCCTTGTTGACGGAAGATTCGTCACTGGACGCTGCATTTTCAGCTGAGTCGGTGGACTTCCCACGATGACTCTAAGAAATTTCGATCTTCTCGAAACTTTTCACTGCATCTCATCGAGAAAAAAATATGTGCCAGCACTTAAGATTTCTGGCTTCTATTTTGTTATTTCTTTACTTTTACGTCCCTGAACGTCCCTTTTTGTTCACGCACTTCGGAAAACCAACCAAAAAGCTACCAAACTCAAGTTCTTTCTCGCCAAATCCCACCCTTGACAAGATGCTACCGGAAGACAATCTTTATACTTCATTTTGATTTGAAAATATAGATGTCGCTATGCGGGTTTACAGGAAACCCACACGATGATAATTTTGTAAAATTATTTCAAATTGTAGTTTATATAAAGTTTTATAATTTTTCCACTTTATTGTAATATGTCTCATTATTCATTTTTTATGATTATTATTATCTTAATTGCCGGGGTAATCGGAACCAGAATAAAATGCGAGCCAGAATATAATAGCTAATAGCCAATCGCATTCCAGGAATCTATATTACAGTGCTCAATTTTCAAGTACAAGCCCTTGGAATTAGAGATCTACTCTGCGATAATCCCATACCAAATATTAATCCAAAAATATTGCTGATATCTAAAGTCGACGATTGTTCTAGGATTTTCTTCTAACTACACGCACATTGTAAATCAAGTATTCAAAAGTTTGAATCACGTTTATCTTGTTGAGGCAACTATTCAGAAAATTTAATCCTGTTTGCGTGATCCGCGTCCGATAGCCCATGAGCAGAGTAAATATGGTGTGAACGCTTTCTGTTCAATTGTAAAATCCTGTGAACTGTGAATACTAGTTCTAGTTCTAACGGCAAATCTGCAAGTACTAAGGTAGAGAATATTAGCAATAAGACTCGGAATACGATCCCTCCGTTCCACACTATTGTAAGTTCATGAAGTTAAGAATCCTGCCTCCGCTAATCGTCGATGAACATTTCGACGTAGATGGAATTGTCTTCCAGAACGTTGTTCCCTAAACATTTTTCGAGCGTCCCTAGTATGTGCGTCTACTTCTATACAAATGAGAAGTATGTCAACGTGTTATTGTTATATGCAAAACTCTGACATTGTTAAAAATCCAAATCGCAAATCCAACTTTATAATCTAAAAAACGATAAAAGCACTCAACCTATATCACCTACAAATCCCCACTTCCAATCACTCCCAAATTGAGAATACTCTTATTCTATGATCACAAGCAGTACACCCCATATGTTCGGTAATTTAATATATGATATTTAAATTTCAAATTTTCCGAAGCGGACTGAGGCGCACGTCTGCAAACATTCCACTCGGTTAGTGTGGATTCGATTTTTGCAAAGGGTGTGATTATTCATTCGGTTACTGGAATATTGCACAGTAAAGCTATCATGCCAAAAATTGTGGTTTCCTTGCAACATTTGTCGGGTTAAAATTTACCAATTTTCTCTTCCCTAAAATTTCCCCCGCCTAAGCTGTGTGCATCAAAGGGTTCTCCTCCGAGCTTAGGCAACATGTTTATATTCTCATTCTCACCAAGCCTAATAAATTAAATCTTATTATTTAGTTCATATTACCCAACAAAGTTCTAGTGCCAGATTAAACACAATGTAAATGGGTCGTATGAAATACGTATCTACATATAAATAACTATCATGATCCCAGTCTTCTTTGTTTTAATAAGACTTTGTTTCAGGTCAACTGTCCTACTTTTATATTAATTTAAGGAAGAGTTTAGCCGGATTAACAGAACTGAATGGGTTACACTTTAAACCTAAAGCACCTGCTTTTGCTTTTTTGAGCTCAATGAATACTCCAGAGGATTTCCTTTTAAAGGATTAAGAAATATCTTAATCTATTTAATCGGTTCTGAAAGGACACCTTTTAACCTTTTACATTTTACTTTTAACATGAAATAACTTCACCTCTGATTTAACATTCGCTATCATCCGACCCTTCTTAACAGAAACTCAAAATCAAGAGTGATTTGGTAGAAGTCTATTTGTTGTCATTATTTTTCCTTCTTTGATGTAGTTTGCATAATTTAGTTTCAATTCCCTCTTAATGATACAGCCATAGACGTCGACCCTATAAAAAAGTACACTTGGAACTGATTATAAACTTTTTACAGTCTCATCATTTTGACATGGATTACTTTGTGAATTATTATGCCTGATAATCATCCTTCAGTATGATAACACTGTTCAACCCTCTTCAAACTGTCTCGATAATTATGTTATTCATAATTTTGAAACAAGAGAAAAATGACTGCTATTAAACGAAAATCGATAAACCTTAACAAGGAAGGTGGGAGGTATTTTAATTACTTGTGTTAGAAAAGTTAATAAAGCAGTGATGGATTTTTTGTATGTGATTAGGTCCGGTATATTATATTCGTTTGTCCGACTCCAGATTCGAAATCAGCGACCTTGGAAAACCTATCTAAGCGTATTTTCATGGCGATCGGAAAAACTTTTCAAAAAATTTTATATTTCCAACTTTCATATGGCACTCCTCTGAAAGGTATGCATGATTTGGTTCACTATCTGCTAAGATATTTAGGTTCTATTAAAGTATGTGTGTGCCGAATTTTATTCATCTACTTCGAGGCGTTCTCGTTTTAGAAGTAAAATATCGATTTTTTATTTGATATAGTTGGAGGTGTCATACGACAATCCTATGAAGGAACTGTCCAAATGGACCCATTTAAGAACTAGATCTTGTACTAAATTTCAAATCTCTATAACTTAAGGCATTCTGGAGATAACGCATGCGTCTGTCCATTACGGAAATTTTAACCTGACAAATGTTGTAACAAGTGAACTACAATTTTCGAACTAGCTTCACCCGTATTGCCCTTAAAATCTTTACACAAAAAGGAGGAAATATCAAGACAACTTTATTTGAGTCCAATATTTTTATGTTAACGGATACGTTAAAAATAACAAATCCAATCAAAATTATGCACATCTCATTTAATACATAAACCAATAAACTGGTCCCATTCACTAGAAGTAATAAAATATCTAAATAAAGCTTCCCTAAATCCAAATATTCACCTGACACTGGCTCACTTTTATTAGTCAAGGGTCGATCAACCCCCCCTACAGTAATTGTTTCATTTGTGGGCATTTTCCGCTTGAATTTCCTCCATTCAGTAACAATGATTTATAGAGTTTTCCAAAAGAAAAATTCCCAACTATGTCGTCTAGTGCATTTATCTACTATCTACAACCAAAACAACGCATTCGAGAAAGTGGATTAGTCCAATTCAGTTGGATGCTGGAACTTGATGTGCTAGCTTTGTGTTGTTGACTCTATGAAAATTGAGAATCTCCCTTTTGTTGTTGTTTCTCCAAAAGTCAGGCAGTGAGTTTAATGAAAAGTTTAGAATTCTTGAATGAATGGCGGCTCCTATGAAATTTTTCAGTAAAATCAGTTTAATGAGACAGAAATTTTGAATTCAAATTGAAGTTACAAAGTTTGAATATAAATGAACACCAACGAATGGGTGTTAAGCTTTAATGCTGATCATGTTTTTTATGAATAAATTAACAGAAAAGAGGGTGCAGGTATTTTTAACAAAATTCGTAAATTTTGACTGAAGCAAAAGCCACCTCAAAAAGAAATCAGTTGACATAATTCCGATATTTCACTGCGAAATATACATACACAAGTCATTAATTATAAGCATACTCAAATATTCAAGTCAACAAACTTTCTGTGCTTTAATTAAACAAATTTACGACAGATTTTAATTTGGATCAACTTAAGTGGAAAACACAATGTTTCGTTTTTATTTTATTGCATATATATATATCTGCCACAGACAAGTGCAAATGCAATTTATAATACCTGTAATGGTAATTCAATTTCTTTAATTTTTATTATTTTGTTTATGTAATTATAATTAATACATGGTGGTATGCTTGGATTACTTTTTATTTTAATCACTTCCATTGCAGTAATATGAGGTTCTTTTGAACTTTAACGCAGTACATTATATTTCAGATGCGAAAAACAATCAGTACTAATAACAAAAGTCAGAGAGCTTTATTTCGGAAATTTGTGCATGAAACAATTGCAACTTTTAATTACTATTTATGCAGAACAGCCCTCGAAAGCATATAAATAGTTTATTCAGAATAATATTTTTATAAGCAAAATTAAATGTCAATTATTAGTGCTAAGTTTTTACATGAAGTTTTTAAAGAAATTTTAGTTACTGATTTTCGTAATTATAAAACGTTTTCAAAATTTAACATTAACAAAATGAAATTTTACTGAGACGGTAGACATATCTTTTTTTGAAGGTGTTAGCTAAGCTCAGGGACAACCCTATGATGAACACAGCACAACTTAGGCGGAGAGAACATAGGGAAGAGAAGCATGGGAAATTTTAACCTGACAAATGTTGCAACAAGTGAGCCATATTTTTTGGCATGAAATTATTACTGTCCAACATCCGAGTGGCTTCACAACTACAATAAATTCTTGTGAGTAAAATTGCCTTAACAACAAGGAAATATATGCAGACGTGCGCTTTAGCCTATTCAGCCAACGTTGTGGGTAAATTGCCATAAATTACCCTAGTACTGCAGAAAATCTGTAGAAATATAATTCAATTAACTAAATTCCTACATGATTACAATCATAGATCATTTCTATGAGTAACCATGAAATTGTATTATTAATCTCTCATTTTGCGAAGTAAGGAAAATTTTCTTCATCCCACTTATTTTGTCAGAACGAATCAATATTAACGTGTAAATTTGCTTATGTTAAGTTCTCACAAATAAATATTTTATGCGTGTTTTTCCGCATAAAAATGTATCACTACACTTACAAATATTAAGCTATATTTTCTTTTAAATATGTACCAAGTTAAAATCTTCATATTTTCGCATCCGCTTCCTATTTACCTCCTGCTGTGGCAAAAGCGCCCACTTACATTTTTCTTTTTGAATTTTTTCCCTTTAAGATTACATTCCACAATCCATGCTACATACCTACTTTATACAATTCAGTTACTTAATTTTCAACAACTAAATGGAAAATCTGGGGTTGCCTCGAGCCTTTTGAAATAATTTCAAAGGAAATTAGGTATAATTTTTGTTGATAAATGTGTAAATTAAAAAGGAATACGTCAGTATCCAAATTGCGCCCAATAAATTTTTATGTAAATAATGAGTTGGTTAAAATTGTGTTTCTCAAAAGAAATATAATTAACATGCATTTTTCTTTCATAATTTCAAATACCTATCCGCCTTTAATTTGATGTAATGCACATGTCCACCTATCTCTTTCTGTGTTCTGTGTGAAATATCCCGTCTCGAATCCGAACTTAACTTCAAGTTTGAAATTTGATAACTCCTAATGATGGCAAATTGAAGGGCTGGTGGTGCTGATAGGCTCAGAAGCGAAGTGCTCTTTCTCAAAGGTTACTATTAAGACCATTACAAGGTGTTAATTGTAAAAAGTATAGAAAAACATAAATATCCCGGTCCCCCCTTCCCCTCCCCCCAAATAACGCAAAAAATTGTTGGGAATTAACTCACCCCACTCCTTTTTGACGCTTTTTTGAAATTTTTGAGAAAGAACCAGTAAAATAAAAAAATAAACAAAAAAACACAAGTGGGAAAAACCGTTCTTTTGATTTTTAAATTTAAGTTTCCACCAAGTGTATTATTCTCTTTTCTTACATTTAACATATTTCGAAAGCTTACATCTACATTTAAAAAAAAGTTCACATGTACTGATAGTACTGATAGTTTTCCCATAATTTGGCAAATAGCTGTAGTGTAATAATTTTTACAAATCACGTTCAAGTTATTGCACATTTTATTTTTATAAATCACATTCATCCTTCGGGAAGTTTTTTTTTGAAAAAAGAATATATTATTTATTACGAAGATGTAAATCAAATATTTACTTAATAGTACACCTGGATCGCTATTAATGCGGTATTTTTTCATGTCACTTACTTTTACACGTTTTTAGATACTTTTGCGCGGCTTTTTTGTGCGTTTTACTTATTTTTACACGGTCCTGTTTTGTAGAAAGGAACCGAGATGTAGTTTTTGTTATGAAAAGAACACTAGACTCTTTGAACTTCATTTATAAACAAGTTAAAACTAAATACAAATAAATGCCACTCATGAGCACAAACCCCTAATCGTTACTAACTAGTTTTATTCGTGTGCTTTCCAATGTAGTAGTCGACTACGTTGATTAAAGCTTATCTATGTCTAATTCGGACCTTAATTAAATTTGATATTAAATTAACTTCCTAATACAACATTTATCAATACGTAGAGTTGATCTCAATTTAATATAAGTACTTATTTGCTAATCTGTTTTCAGACAATATATTTCGTTTACATGTTTCCTTTTCTTGCGCCGTTTTTTAGGCGTCTCCTTCCTTTTACGCGGCTTTTTTTTGCGCTGTGTAAAAAGGTGCGTATCCTCCGTATAAAAAGAGACCCAGATTTAAAGTTACAATAAAGCAGTTTATCTGACCTGCTTGATAATACCCTTAGAAGATGAAATATGTCGAGTCTCCAAAACCCTACCAGAATAAACCCGTTAAATTGTCCGCGTAGCTAGAAGGTCAGTGCTATAGTTAGATGATGTATTTTACCAAGAGAAGTCAAAGTAAAAAGTTTCAACCCCACAAGAACGCTAGAAGAGGAGAAAGAGCTAATTAACCCCTAAGTTGTTTTAATTTTTTCCAGTTTGATACTTGGTCAAGAGCTCTCTAGACCAGTTCCAAGTATTAAAAAATACTCCTAATAAATTCTCACTCCCTAAAGGGTTACCATCATTTCATCGAAAATGTGTTTGTATGTTATTTGCCAAGTTTTATCAATTTAATTATGTTACTTCAACTTTTTTTTATTGAATCTCGCGAAATGCGGGATTTTAAGATTCCTAGCTTTTTTTTAGTTTTCGATTTTGTAATCCGGGATTTTGTTTTCCGAGATTTTGTAATTCGGGATTTCGAATTCCGGGATTATGTACCCAACCCGAATGAAACTTGGTGTAGGTTGTGAGAAATGAAAAAAAGAAATCATTATACTTGGCGCAAGTCTAGAGAGCTATTGATGTTTTGAAAAGTTACTCTAAACCAGGACTGCCCAACCCGCTGCCCAGCACTGTAATGAATGCGGCCCTGCGCTGTAATAAATATGGCTCAAGATAAAGCTTAAAATTTCTTAAAACATTGAGATTTTATTACACTTATTTTTTATGTTTTAAAATTAGCGCAATTTTTATTAAAAATTGTGATAATCTGCCATTAGTACGCACTAGTGATGGGAAATTGAATGCTACATATCGATATATCGTATCGAGTTAGAAATTCATGGAAAGTATCGATGAATTAAAAATATCACAACGAAAATATCGATATATCGATGTATCGACGTTATAACATTATGATGAGCACAACTAGTAATTTCTCACGATTTCCTTTCCTTATGAGACTTAAAGTAAAATCAGACCGAACGTTCTCACCATCGTTTACACAATTAGAAAAATATCTCGTACTTCCTAGTAGCAGTCATTTCGAGTATTATAAGAATATTTTACTATGTGCATATGCTACAGCTATGATATCACACACTCCAAATACGTAAACCTACATTGTTTTTGTGTTTTATGCCGGTTGAACCATATAACGGTTTCAATTTGGATAAATCTTCTGCGGAGAAATAGAAACGTCCACCGTGTCTTATAAGTTTTCTCATCTAAAAGATCCCCACTACTAGTAATCGCCAGTAATACTGATAACAAAGTTTCTGTTCAAAGTTTAATATGAAAACTAAGTTCTATAAGTAACAAAATTTTATTAAAGCAAACACAGTAAAAACATAACAGCCTTCAACTCTGATTTTATAATTGCAAATTTCTTTTAAAATAATTCTTTTCAAATAACATCAAATACATAAATGCGAGTATGCCACATTGTTAGTCTTGGAAATTCAAA
>QYTT01086509.1:0-10009 GCA_006980735.1 Dasypogon diadema
CGTTGGATCAAAACTAATACATATACCCTATCTACCACATAGGGTATAATTAATGGGATAAAAAATTTCAATCGTCATATCGCTTGTAAGTTTTGGGCACTCGATACTCTTGAGCAACCGACATAAAGCTGACCATGTGAGAAGAAGTGCACAAATGAATTCCTGCCACTTTCAGCGTTTGGCCCTGGGACTTATTAATGGTCAATGTAAATTCCCAGGGGGAATTGCAGCCTCTTAAATTGAAATGGCAAATTATTTGGGATAGTTGGGATTCGGGGAATCAATGCGCTCTCTCCCTTAGATGCTCCGGTAAGAATAGTGGCCCTTATGGCAATGTCGTCTATAAAAGTATATTAACTTAAAATATGTACGTCAAAGAAAAATAACAATATAACTTTCTGCAATATGAAATACCTAATCACTTAAACGCAAAACTATTTTTCTTTATTACAGCGCAAGCGATATGACGGATGAATTGATGATGATTTATCTCATTAATTTTTTTTATTACTCACACATTTTTCATTTCTCTCTGGACCCAATTCTGAAGTCCACGCAGACGAAGCCGCGGGCAGAGGCTAGGTTTTTAATAAATGTTGCATACGAAGTCACTTAGTACGTATTTGCTGGGCAGCAGAAAAGCTGAAAAAGCTGGGCGGCAGAAAATCTGAAAAAGCTGGGCAGCAGAAAAGGGTAAAAAACCAAAATTTTGATTTTGGGAATTTGTAGCTATTAGAGGAGGAAGAGTAAATACGCACTCATTTGAAAGCCACTAGTGTTCTCTACGATATGGCACTAGACTCGTACACATATCATGTTTAGTATGAACTATGCTTCATCGTAAAGAACAGAAAAACAGCCAAAAAACATTGAAGTACCGCTATCTCGAAAACCTTATATTATATTCTATATTGTATATGTATATTATTTAAAAAGCTACTAAGAACAGGAAGGAAGTAAATTGTAAGTACGTATGAGTTACTTTTCTCTTAGGATCCTCCCGTTCAGATTACCATTTCAACCAATGCAATAAAATTCATATGAATATAAAGTTTTTAATTTGCTTGTTGGAACTAAGAATTTATAAAAAGCGATAATAAACAAAAACATATTTCAAATCAAATTGCGGTTATTTAAAATCCTAGTAAGCACATTAAATTTTAATGTATTTCTTAAAGACATGTAATTCCTATCATTTTTCAGTTATGCTGCTAATTAAATATTATGACAACTTGCCGCAAAATGGAAATGTTTTACTTGTAATGTACTTCCAGATCACTAAGCCTTCCTTTTAATAACCTGAAAAACATGTACTTTCAGAAAGAAAACTCCAATAAAATAACAAACCTAATAAATCAGAATATTGTGAATTTTTATTAAAAGGGAATTATAAAATGGTAGTCTTCATTTAGTCGTTGCTATCGAAAAAGTTTCAAGATTTCATTACGTTTAATGGCTTCATAATTTCCCTATGTCGACTGGCTCGCCCACTTCCACTTTAGCTATCACGTCAGCATTTCGAGTAATTGCCAAGGCTTCTTTTCTGAAATTCTTGGATCTCTTCTAATAAAAACTTTGTGTTTGCACTTAAAATATTTACGAGGTAGAGTGACTTATTGTTACATTGTTCTTTCTAATCATCTTCATTAAATAAAATGGATTAGTACATATCTAAATATATAAAGAGGCTTTTGGCATTTAATTTGAATTTAAATTCAAGTAGTTAATACCTTTAGTTAGTTAAAGTGGTTTGAAGGGTGACATTTGTGAACATATTCTGCTTCTACATAATTTGAAAGTTGAAAATGATTGAGAAGTGACTGCTGCTAATGTAATGTATTATATAATAATTATATTACGGTAGATCATGTGATACAAATGATGCACGTAATATAATCATGTATGTAAAGTTAAATCTTATATATATATATATAACTTATATATATATATATAACTAAACTCAAATTTGAAGTTCTGGAACAAGTATAAAACTTAGAAAGATGCCTCAAGGTGCTGAATGTAATAGATTTCGTATTGCACCTTAAATTCTGTGAATCATATTTGGAGAAGGCAGTAAAAGTTTCAAGACTTTTCTACATCCGAATTGTTTTGTTAACCCCTTCCACTTTAACTTCCCTTAAATCCACTGTGATTTAAGTGACGTCGATATGTGCCACTTCGAGCATTAACCCATTAAGGTCGAAACTACCAAGCTTTTAATAATTTTTACTTTACTTAATCCTTTTGACTTTCCTGGTAGTCGTTAGTATATATCTATGTCAAAACAAGCGTCTTACACCTATTTCCTACCTATAACCCGTAAAATGCATCAGGTGTCTAAACAACACCGTTTTCAGTTTGGGCCGAGAATGTATATCACGTCTCTCACACGTTGTTATACTTAACACCTTCCGTGTTGGAATGGAAAATCATCTCTGAGAGCAATACTCTCACGTATATTGAAATTACTTGTGATATTCTTATGTAAGAGAAGCATGTCCCGAAAACGGAATGTGTTAAGAAAGAATCAAGAACTTCTATATGGACACTGAATTCTGCTTGCAGGGTATAAAAATGAGACTTTCTAGAGGCAATTATTAGTTGACAGCCGTGCTAAAACGATGTAAAAGAGTTGATAACTATTGCGGGACAGCTCTCGATGCTTCTGGAGACAAAATAGTCTAACCAGTTAATTCTTCTTACTAAGCCTAGTTTGCTTGTTTATCGCGCTATACCACTATACTAGTGGAAGGACGATTAGACAATTTGTCTAAAATTGCGCCGATAGTTACTGAATTGCCCAAAGTGAACATAACAGATGTCAAGTACATTATCAGAATGAGATGTACAAAAGCAGATCAAATCACAAAATCGACTAAAGTAATCATCTATTTGGTTCAGGTTAAAAGAAAGCAATTCAACCTGCCGAACTTGTAGTGGAAAGATTTCTAAGCTATTAAAACAAGGCGCGATGAAATCACTCACAATGATAATTTCAAGAAAAGGCTAAATATAAAATTACTAAGAGTTTATAAGCTTTAAGCCTAAACGCTGCGAGCAGAAAGTTTGTTATGATATTATATCGAGTAAAAACGGCGATCCGATACTGAATAATGTCATCAACTGAAATAACCTTTTCTTCACCTAACGTGAGGGCAGTCCTTGTAAGCGTCCAAACATCGAGAATGAATTATTTCTCAAGCAAACACATTCCTACAAGTCACACAATTAGACCGACGTCGTGATACAGATTGTGATACAAAAAATCTGCGCACTTTCAAAATGGTTATTGTGCATGTGACGAAGTTCTATTGCCTATATATCCAGAAATAGCAGTCCCAGTTATTAGCAGTTACGATAGAAAGTAACAATCGGTGCACCTATCAGATGATATAGAGTATTGTTAGTACTGGATCCGTGGAAATACATAAAATCCTTCATGAAGAACTGCGTGTAAGCAAAGTTATTTTACTTTAGGTTCCACATAAGCTAAAAGAACAACAAAGGGCTGAGCGGGTAAGGATTAACATACAATCTCTACAATTGCTTAACGAAGGCGGTTATCATATAATTTCTAAAATTATTATTCTGTTTTACGACGTGCCGATATACCAAGAAAGTATGAGTGTTTGGAGGCGATCCAATATCAATCACCCTGAAAAGGCAATGTACGATGAAAAAATTAGAAGTACAGAGCTCAGTTATTAAATTGGGAGGATAAAAACTGTCGCAGCATCCTGATGCACACATAATTGCCTGCCCAAAATTCTCAAATGCTTCACCACGATAATGCACCAGCTGCAGTAAGGGAAGGGAAAAGTTATTGAACTTTCACCGTACTCAGCCGAACTCACAATGTGTGGCTGCTGGTTATTTTTCAACCCCAAGAAGAATTTACATGATCAGCGTTTAACTTCAAAAGAAGAGATTGATTTCGTCATAAGAAAGTACCTTAGCTCTCTTCCAGAGAATGATTGACACACCGACACATTTCTTTGCAAAATTTGTCTTCAAAACGGAATACGGAATGGAGCGGACGAAACTACTTTGAACACTCTTAAGTCATTGTGTTTATAGCTCACATGTTTTTCCATTATATCAATAATTTCAATGTGGCCCTCAAACCTAGATAAATTATGACATCAAAAAGTTCTTCTCCTTGATCGTAAAAATTAACTTCCATAGAGCTGGGTGCAACAAAAGATAAAGCCATAACAAAAGAAATAATAAATTAAGAACATTTATAAAGAGTGTCAGGTGTTTAAAACAAGATTTTTTGAGATGTCGTCTCTGCATCGAAGTAGGTTAGCCCCAAAGAAAACATTTGTTCTAAGAAAAATAAAAACTTGTATTTTAATAAATTATAATGTCAAATACAGGTAATAAATAGGGCATACGATAAGCCAGGTATCAAGCTATATGCTGAAAAAAAATCACGACACTATCGTGGTAACATACGTCATAATAACGAAATTAGTTGACAAATTGGGAGTTAGACAAAAGTCACAGAAAAAATTGAATAACTCAAAAACTATCAAAACTCGCTGAACATACATGGGGCTTATTTCGATCTATCATTTTTCTTTCTTTGATGGGACACCCTGTATAAATTTCCCGCTGTTGTATTTGGCAAACTGGGATAGCCAATTCAGAACGAATCCACTTGATTCTCAATGAAGGGGTCATGAAGAGCTAATTCAAAAGATGGATAACAATAACACAGCTCAGATTTAAACACCCCATTCTTTTTAAAGTGACATCCATCTCATTTTCGTTGGAGATTTTTAAATCCAGTTTCAAGTCGTTTTGTTTTTAGACAATGCAGTTTATTTATTTATTAAACAAGCGTTAACATGGTATGCATGGCGTCTCATCAATCATAAATCAAGGAGATCAGACTAACAGAACACCCCAATTCCTTCCGAAATAATACACATATATGTTCTGTAATTTTTGATAGTTGCGGAGCAGTTCAACTTTTTCTCTAATTTTTGCCTTACTCCCGATTTTTCAACTAATTTTGTTGTTATGACGTAAATAGTTACAATAGATTAGTGATTATCGTGTGCCATAACTATTATCTTTATTGAATACTAGGAGACCGCTGTGCAATTGCACAAATCGAAGGTATATGAGTGACATAACGCTTTTATATGTTCCCTCAATTCGGACCTTAAATTTTAAAGCGCGTTTTTTTCAGAGGTGTCCCCTGTAGGCCTAATCCTCCCATGCAAGGAAGCAATAAAAAGACACTTGCAAAATATTTTACCATACAGAATAATGAAATGAAAAAAGTTCCAACAAATCCATGTATTGCATACTTATCGGTGGCAAACACGGAACTTTACACCAAAGTTACCCAGGAACGCAACCGCAGAGTAATGAACAAAACCCCGAACTGATGCGGATCAGTATTGCCATTATAAAATTTCAAGAAAAACTCGATGAAACTCCACATAAAAAAATGGCTGAAATACGGAACCGGGAGCTTTCTTTGTATAATTAATATATAGATTTGCAGACGCTTAAGGACAACAAGTCGTTTCCTTACAGCAACAAGGCAGGCAAATAAAATATATAAATCATTTTGAAGAAAGTAACATTATAATTTCTAAAACATCCCTTGTAGGTAGCCAGTTTTCTCTGAAATGCCTCCAGTAATTTAGTTATCCAAAGTCTTTTAAAGACGTTGGCGTGTAAATTGGGAATTGATATTAAACTTTTATTATTTGTTCGATTTGAGATTGATGCCTACGGGGCTCAGACCAAATCCGAAATTTTCTCTATCATAAGACGCAAGTGAGATTTTACATGCACACATATAATTCTATATTAAATAACTTCTTTATACTCGCTTCAACCAAAAAGGGTGAAAATAATAATTAAGTGAAGAAATTGTTCCCCTGCGGCAGAATTGTATGTTTCATGCCACTTCAAATTGAAATTAATGCTATACTAACATAACTCGTAAATTTCCAGTAAAATGTGTATAGGCGGAGCGAGCTGCTGCTAATTACTTCTTTGTTTCCATAGTCGTAATGTCGATCAAAATACTGAAAGAACCTTTCTAATGTCTTAATGATAGAAATCCATTTTTTATCACCCGAATTTCCACTTAATTAATTGTTCGGAAAATAATTTCATTTCATACCCAGTAACAACAAGGAGTTGAATCATTAAAGATATATTTTCTTGGTACTTTCGGCTCAGTAAATACAAATTGAAATTGTTTTTGGTATACAATAAGCTGTAGGCAACGTATATAAAACGAAATAAGTTTAATAAGAGTTTGTCAAAACAGGCATTCTTTTGACTATATTACTACTATATTACCAAGTAATAATAACCTGAGTTTTACGGGAAATTTAACAGCTTACGGTAACAAGTAATTAGACCTGTGATTACTTATGGCTCGGAAGCATGGACTATACTTTGAGCGGAGGCTTTTGCATTGTATTTTGCATCGGCGTCTACGATGGTCCCAATATTGCAAACTTTGTCTAGCAAGCTAATGTTAGAATACATTTTTCGAATGAATATGATCAGTCATGAACCGACACTGTGAAATATGAATGCTTTAAAATAACAGTAAGTGGACTGTTAAAATATATAAGCCCAGTCGTTCCATTCAAGTAGTTTCACGGGTTTTGACAGAAGGCTTTATCCGCAGCCAAAAGCTACAAAATGCTGGATGGGAAACAATATTGCGATAGCGGTTAAAACCATTTGAGGGTTAAAGTCAACAAGGTTATGAAAATAATATTTTGATATGTATGAAAAATATTTTTCACTTGTATAAAGAGTAAATAAGGTGTTTCGAAAAGTATACAGTGAAGGCCGGGGCGTCTTAACCATATTGGGCGCCGGGGTGCAAAAATCAGCCTGCGCCCGCCTTGCCAGCAAAAAAAACTTAATTTTCGTGTTCCATGTTTTCATTTAATGCTTACGGTATTATAAAATTAGATACATTTTCAAACATCAAATTCAATTTTACTGGCTTTTAAGTTGGAAAACTTTTTAATGATATCGTCTGTTTTGAAATCTACTTTCGATTCGATACTTATTATGGCCAAATTTGTCAATCTATCTTGGGTCATAGTTGATCGTAAGTAGTTTTTTTATTAATTTCAATTTCGAAAAGGACCTTTCGCCTTCTGTTACTGTCACAGGAAGTGTTAAATATATACGTAAAGATGTTAAAACATTCGGAAACACAGACATTAAATTATTGGAATAAATATAATTTAGTACGTCGAGTAGAGTTGTGTCTTTATTTATAAAAACAGGCAGCAATTCTAACTCATTAAATAGATCTTTCCCGTCAATATCCGATCTATTTTCATGTGTTAATTTTTCTATTTCTGAAAGTAAAAAAAACAAGTTCACTTTCCCATTCTTCTCTTTTGTATTAAAATTATTAGTATCTCTCTTCGAATTGTTTTGTCATTTGTTTTTTTTTTACTTTCACGTATACAGTCATCTTATTCTGTCGTGGCAGTATCTTTCATTTGTATTTTCTGGCAGAGTCGGGATTCTTGTCATTAATGTTCGTTGATCTAAATTGGCTTGCCCATCGCAAGTCGCAAGGCGAATATGCCGAAGGAGGCGTATTTTGTAAACAATATTGGTGCCTATATAATGGATGTTTGTTAAGTAATTTTCAAAACTGATTACACATGGTATGTGTAGGTATAAGACGATCGGTGCGCCCCCTAAGACCCTGCGCTCGGGTGCCACGCACCCCTTGCACCGCAGGGTAAAGACGGCCCTGGTGAAGGAAATTCTTTTAAAAGTACCTTTAAATTTTGAAATAAAGCTGTAATATTTCTAGTAGACGACTCGTAACATCATCACTAAAGTGTTGCTGGTTTCTATAGTCTACACTTAATTTTTTGTCGCACCGAAATATTATTCGTTCAGTTTACAAAAACCTTCAGGAGATTTAACTGTGTACTAGCATTATAAAAAGGAAGTTCTCTTAAACACGGCTCGTTTTAATTTCAATTTCGCAGTTTTGATCTTAAAGTGCAGGTGTTTTTCTTAAAATTTCGCTTAGTTTACTTTCAAAGGTAGGAGATTTAGAAACTTCTTTAGATTTTCTGTTGCATATTTCTATTTAGGAAAGTGAAGAAGTGGAAATGGTATGAGAAAAATACTTGATGGAAAATGAAAAAACAAAGATAGAAATTCTCAAAGGTAGAGGGGAATCAATTAAGAGCATAGAAAGAGAAATTGATCGATCAGATACGGTTGTAAGAAGAAAATGATGACTAGGCGAAAATTATGGAAAATGGATTACAAGCAAAGAGAACACAAAATTAACAACGAGGCAGAAAAATTAAATTGCTTTTGAGACATCCAGGAATCGCTTAATCGCTTTACAAATTGTGGGAAAATTGGGATTGCCTGAGAAAAGGCTGGTGTTAGTAATGTACACCAAGCAAACGAAAGCTAGTGCCGCTTGGTGCTATTTTGTGCTACACCAACCTTGCAAACGAAGTTGCTTCAAATTCAATCGAAAACAACGTTAATAGCTGATTCTTAGAAGAAAAATAAATGCCAAAAGCCAACAAAGTTGCGAAAAAGTAGAAAGTATACCCGCTCAAACATTTTCTCAGCTTAGCTAACACAGCCGACTTCGTCATTATCTCTTAATAAATTTCATTCCATATGATTTACTCGAGTTACCAAAAGTCGATCGCGCTGCTCCAAGCAAAGCAGATCTGTGATTCGAGTGAAAAAGAACAACAAACCAAAAATCTAAAAAAAAGCTCTGTTTTGATCCCAGCAAGTTTGTAAGTTTTTGACAGTTCGAAATGCGTCATATTCCAACACTTACTTTGTTACAGGTGCAAGAATTCCTACTCTAAATTGCTATAACCTACTCTGCTCTTTCTTCCTTAAACATAGAGCAGAGCTCTAAATTGATTTTTCTCGCTCGGAGCAGATCACCAAACATAGCTGTTGTGTTTTATGAGGAAATTGGTTTTTTTTGTGAATATTTAAACTCTATGACTGATTGATACCGACGGGATTCAAACCGTATACCTCATAAATAATGAAATGTGTTATTCATTGAACCACCGAGTTATCAAGTCATGTATATTCATAATAAAATTTAAAGAGTTGAAGTTGTTAATACTTCCACATTGATTCATTGATCTCGTTGGACAAACTTCAATTATCCTCAATGTTACTCAACATTCCGCTAGTAATACGCTTACTATTTGGGATTACATTTTCAGTTGGGCTTAATTACATATGCTGTAAACTTCATTTGTCTTATAAATGACTGCATTAACTAATATTGTTCCACTCATTTTTTCTTCGTTTGATAACTAATAACTCATGCTCATATCAGAGATTTCAAAATCTGTCCGAATTTCATGTGCTCTTCCCTTCTTTCTTGTATAAAAGCAGTATTAATATTATATTGTACTATGTTCTATTGCTACTGCTGGAATAGCAGTAACAACTTGTGTTTTCCTCTTAAAATATACGTTTGTTCTATAACGGGTTTTCTCAAGAAAAATCACCATTCATGTATTTCAATGCCGTAAATTTTCAAATCTCTCTCTAGTGGATACATACCATAAATTGAATTAAAGGGAAACTTATGATAATTCCAAATTATATAAGAAAAGTGCATGTTAATTACGACTTGAGAAATTTGTGTACTTATATGAAAAAAGGTAAAAAAAAATCCAAACAGGAACAGGAGTGAGTAAGCACTTAATTAAAAACCACTAGTATTCTCTAGAATATGGCTCGTACACAAATCATGTTTAGTATAAGCTATACGGCCTTTATCTTGAAAGACAACCAAAAAACATTTAAGTACCATTATCTCGGAAACCGTCCACAGAGGTAGAAAGCTACATATATGCGCCTCAGCTCCTTCGGTCACCGGTGTGAACAACGAACACGTCACAAACTCAAAAATACAGTGAGCGAATAAAGCTATCAAGTTCATCCCTTGAGCGTGGTATGAATGTTGCGAATCGAACCA
>QYTT01086513.1:0-13116 GCA_006980735.1 Dasypogon diadema
TAAAATTCTTTTCGAAAGCCGAAATATCCCAGTAGGCTCTTCAACAAGAGAAATTCTATTAGTTGTATAATATTCAATTAAATCACGACGATCCTAGTAATAGGGTTTCAGATGTGGCCAAAAAGACTGACTTAATTAATTCAATGAAGTAATTAAGTAGGATAAGGATCCCAGTTCTACATTTAAACAGATTTGTCTCAGTTTTGCAAACAAAAATTATTTTGTGGTCTCTTATGGGCTAATACTGGGAACTTAATTTCAATATCTTAAATGTGTTGTGCACAATTTTTACTCTCTTTGGGAATTTCAAATCAAAAAAGTTACTATTTAAGATTTGAAAATAGTCAAAACATTTTTCAGAAATTAAATTACTGTAATTTTGCCTATACAGCATCATACATATATTGATGTCCCTTTACTTAATTAAATTAACCATTGAAAATTTATATTTAAGGTGGGCAGATTAAACTATTTAGGGCACATTATTTCTACCGAAGAATCCTCAATGTAAACGAAAAGGGTTGAAGTCTTAAATATTAAAGGATGCGAAAACAAAAAAGAACTTCGAAAGGGTTTGTGAAGGACAAATTAACAAAAGGAATTGTCCCCATTTTATCAGAAATTTGTTAACCTCTGCGAGGATTCCTAAAAATGGATGTTTAATGCTTGCTTTCCTCTTAATACTTAAAAAGCGAAATAAGTATAAATAAATCTTGGTTAAGGATTTTAAAGAAAGATATAGGTCAATTTCCTTTCCAGCCCCTTCATGGAGTAATTTCTTCAGTTTTAAGAATTCTTAAATATTACTTTCATCTAAAATACATACTAGAGTAATATTTATATATTCTTAATATTGATTGATGTATTATCAAATAATTAAAATAATCAAAAGAGTAATCTGAATTGTTACTTCTGCAGAAGTAAACTTTGAAAAGTGCACGACATGGTGGCAGGTTACATTAATGTTAGATTAATTTTCTTGGTTTTTTTGTTACCTTTTTGAGGAAGTTAGGTAGCTATAAAACAACAAAACAGTTCTACAGATTTTGTTAAAAAATATACTTGTAGACATGTAGGAATTTTTACTATGGTTTATTTTGACCTAGGTATAGGTATATCTACCTTCTCCTCCCATAAAATTTAAAAGCAATCTTGAAAACATTAAAATGGATATCACGAACTTTGATGATGATTTTTATGTATAATGTCCCAGATGAAAGAAAGCTGTTAATTTAAATCTCTCCAAAAATTCAGCAATTGATTCTCCGTCTGTATCCCACCAGAATCTCGGTCACCATTATAAATTTAATTGAAGAAATCTCCACTTAAAAATCCCAAGTTCCTTTCCTTTTATTAAAAATTATGCTTCTGATCCAAAAGTCACTGCAGGTCTAATACTTATTCTGACTTATGAATAGCTGCCTGTAAAATTTCGTTTAATTAAGTATTTTGTTTTAGTTATGTTTACTAAAATTTGTGTTTGTTAATCACGATAAAAGATACGTTTTTATTCCTGCTCTCAGATATTGTATTTGAAACAATTTAAATATTTTTAATTTATTCTATTCCATCTTTTATTAATCTGAAGTTAACACAGAGTGTCTTAATTAATCTTGCATCCTTTGACCCGAAAAATCTTTCTTTAATTAACTTCTAATTTGTAATTACGTTACTTTTTAATTGAGTGCCTTTATTGTTCCTTTTCTGCAGAGGAAATTTAATTTTTCTCTTCTGCTATAAAAGGTTTCTACATAAAAATTATAGAAGACGATTTGGGTGCCAACTTAAATGCCAGGTTAATTTAAATTATCTCTTTGAAAACTTTTAGCAAACGAGGGTTTTGTTCTACAGTAGTTAGTCCGAGGGACTAAATATCTGTGTTTGCGGTGTGAGAAGTTTAAAGCTTTTATTTTAGATACCAAAGGAGGAAAATTGTCTGCGCCAACAATTATTTAATATATTTAGTGATGACTGGTTTGTAAACTTTTCGGACACCATTAATTTAATTTAAATGTAATTTTAATTGCAAATTATCCCCCATTAGCAAGCAGATATTGTATTTCAGTTTCGTAGTAAAATAGCAACAAAGAGCTTAAATTAGACCCAATTAAGGTGTAGTAGGATTCCAACGACTTCCTTCATAGTACTATATTGAAAACGGATAAATTATTGATTCTGACAAACAACTGTGGGGAGGTTAATTACTCATTTTTCCATAGACATGTTATCTCTTCCTGATTAAAAATTTTGAAAAGGTAATTAAATGATTATTGTATCATTTCAAGTCCTCATGGCTAATATTATCAAATAACTCCATCCTGAACACCTGGTTTCTTAGAGATATCGGATCACAGAACAGGAAAAATTCTCACATGGATATCCTTGTAGTAGATAAAACTGCACGCAGGGCCGCAGGGGTTTTTAGGTATGTAAAGGATAAGATTCACCATTCGCGAATTTCATCAGAGATATGATTTCTGTTATTAATTCCTGCAATCACCTACATACCGATGATTTACAAATATACATTTCCAAATCTAAGGACTTAGTTAAAGAGACGATTAATTCGATGAATATTGATCAAATCTAAAATAAATGAGTCAAAGAATTCAAAGAATGATACGATAGTATCATTTTTAAGATGTGAGATTTTCTGCTCACTTTATTCTATTACGCAAAGAAAATTAAATGTAGCTTTTACTTCAGCTATTAGTTATTTCTTTTTATTGAGACGTTTTTATACGTTTCTCGATGCTTCAATTCTGTTCTGGATTGCACACTTTAAGTATATTTAAATTTTCGTATAATTATCTCTGTGCAAAATTTAATCTTTTATCAAATACTGGGCTACATACTGTTTCCGTAGAACTTCTAATATAACTGGGATAGTTTGAAACCATCGAACCACTGGACATCTTTCTCTTTTTTTCTTTGTTCCCTCCATCAGGCTCTGGAATGTCTTCGCCTTAGAAGACATTTTTATAGTAATCGTTCTGTAATCTCTTAAACTCAACAGGGAAGTCAAATAATATCAAGGATATCCATGGTAAAAATACTGACTCCTTTCCAGAATATCCGGCCAAAGTTGTGGTCTCGATATCATTCGATTTAGAGCTTTCAATTTCAGTCTAATATCATTAAAAAAATTCGGTGCCCGCAGATTTCTCAGTGACAACACTAACTCATGGGGCTTGAAAATCCTTAGAAATTCCACTGGATTGTGAACAGCGTCATCTGTGCATACCGCTAAGTCTACCGATTTGTATACTATTTGTGTACCTTTAAACGACTTCAATAACATATCATTAACAGCAGTAGCCTGGTCGTTTTTAACATGCTCGCATAATTATTTCATAGGCGCATCCTGGATGTGGACAGCGTCAAGATATATTCTTGAAATCTAGTCTTCAACGGTTGCCACTACTGTTGGGTTCTAGGTGAAGGCTTTAAGATAGGAGTACACAGACTTATTAAGCACATAGTCCCAGTCATTCCTATTTCAAAGTGCTTACAGGAAAGAGTACAAATTCCTGGCTTGTAGTTTCGAGGGTCGTAACGTTTTCTTTTCCTGCTAAGGGTGTGGGTTCTCATCATAGTGCATAGTCAAAAAAAGGAACTATATCACTATATCATATTTTATTATTCAGATGTAACTAGCAAGGGATACAACCCAATAATACTTGGTTTAAAGGCTTGTGCTAGTTTGGAATATTCTATTTCGAAAATTTTATGGGAGAGGCAAATAGAAATCGACATCATGAAAGAAAAGCGATAAAATATTAAAATTTTACTCCAGATGGAATCAATTCAGGAAAAGTTGTATAATAGCAACCTTTAGAGAGTTGAATATTAAAATATGAATCTGAAATTTCTGCATATGAAAGATGGATATGTAAAACTCCAGCAAAAATTATTATTGGAAGGAGCATTCAGGTGGGCCCGTGTCAAGATGATTTCCTTAAACGTTACAAGTAATACAGATTCAGAAACCGATTTATTGAGGGACAAATTGAAACATTTTACAGAAAAGCATCAAATCAGCATTTCATGTCTGTCAATCTTTTAACATCTCTATACATTTGTTCGGAGACGTGACAGCAAATCTGCCCTTTTTATTCCTTTAAATCCCCAAATATTTGTGAAGCATTTTCGACTTTAACTGCTTTAACTCAGCAGTATATAAGTTGGTACTATGTGTTGTAGGCAATGCATTTAAGCTGACCTATGAAAACAGTTTCAGTCACTAAATCCGTATCTATATGAAAATAAAGTTTATAATCCGTGGGGAATAAAAAATAAAATATGAATTAATATTTCAAATGTACCAAACAGTCATACATATATTCATGTGCGTTAAAAGTATTTCGTAGGAAAATATTTACCACCTACAAAAACAAAAATCAATTTTATTTGCTGACATGTTTTTTGCGGCAAGTCTGAATAATTCTACATCATTCTTTTAGTTGAAGCACGGCACGTATTCAATCAGTCTAGTTTCAGAAATGAATTTCGTGACTACGGCGTATGAAAGAGACATATTGAACATTTGAACATAATTTTTATTCGACCTTTTTATGCGATTTTCACTCCTTATTACTGCTCTTCCAATAACAAGGACATCCAGTTTTCAAATAGTAGCAGTAGCTACAAACACAATAGGGTAGATACAATAACAACGTGTGTGGGTTTTAGCAAAACATCTAGAAAGTCGGTTATACATATTTGACTAAGACGAATTCTAAATGTCCCTTTTCCAAGATAAATTGATATTCTATCCGATTGTAATCAATTGAACGTATTTGTCTCAATTTGTTTGATTAAGAGCAGAACAGGCCATAGGTGGATGATAAAATATCAGATATATACGTACTTTCGCAGCTATTACTTCACTACTCCTTTCTCTGTCATTAAAAAATCGCTTGTGTTATATATAAAAAATAAAATGATATAAAATGATTGAATCTGGAGCACCCTATGGTTTCCTTCCACATCATCTAATTATATCTGGTGAGACCTTCCCTGCTTCCTGAAATTATCGAAGTTTTTCTCAAGAGACACTTTTGGCGTCGTAGTAGTATTCATTCGCAATATAATCATAAGTTTCCTTTCCCAGCACAGAAGGCGCATTTTAATGTTCTAAAGTATTGAAAATTTTCCGACAAAGTCCAAAGTCAAAGCAAGGCTACTTATGAAAACTTTTGAGACAATCATCAGGTGAATGATAGCAACGAATTTCAGGAAAATTTCCAAAATATCATACGTCATATACCGAGGTGACTAGTTCGTGTTCTTTTTTGCTGTGTGCTTGTGCGATGTTGTCTTCGGAGGCGTTGAGGACATCACTGAGGAATACAGTCTGGTCTGACGGTGTTCTTATACCTCGACCACCTTTAACCAGCCAGTCCACTCTTTCCGGATTTCTCTTGATCTCAGTGATCCTCTGGCAAAACACTCAGACGAATGCTCTACCCTGAAGGCATTTAGATTTTACGATTGAGTCGATGAGATCCAAACCATCCATCCTGACTTTCATGCAGAGGATGCTTTCAGTGTCAAGGTATTTTCCTCGATCCAGATCACATCTACTATTTTTGCTTGATGAACGAGGTAATCAGCTAATTTATCCCGGGGAACAGTCGTGATCGTCATGAAGAGACGACCATGGTGGGGTTCTCCTGAGCCGCTTAACAATTGCTAGATTTGGCGTCGCACCTGATGTGCAGCCCTACGATATTAGTCTACTGTATGCTAATTAGATTATCGGTACCTACGCGCCACCTACCACACCAGAGGCCTTGAATGTTATTCAGATTGATCAACACGACAACACGAGCTGAAGGAAGAGCCTCGTCGCTAGTTACAAAAACAGCCAAGTCGTCCGCATACGCCAGCAACTTTCAACTTTTATATATTATAATTTTCCTTTTTTGTTTTTTGCAAAATTAGAAGGCTTTATCTTAAGCCTTCTTATCTTCAAAAATTAACTGTATGGAAATAAATCAAATCCGACTTTTTTTGCTTCTAAAAGATAAAAAAATGTATCACTCGACTTACTTTTCCCCTAATTGTCGGAAATTGGTTCCTCCTTGAGAAATCTGCAATTGAAAAATGTTATTATGAATAAAAGTGAGCTCTTCAAGAATTTTCAGAATTTGTCAGATATATAAATTTTCTATATTTTGAATTCATTTTTTTACAAAGCAAACTTTCCAATCATAAATTCTTTAAATAACAAAATGTTATGATGATATTTAAGTCAACTTTCTTCATTTTTGTTGTAGTTTTGGTTAATTGTTCTTTCTTGTTTTTGTCTTTTAATATCGTCCAAAAATTTCCAACATTTTTCACCTGTGGTATATTTCGCAAACTGCCTTCTTTAAGGATAAAAGTTATGTCATTTTGTTGAAGCCAAGGAGTTTTTATAAAAACACTGTCCGATCTTAGTAGATTACACCTCAAAAAAGGATATAAGGCTTTGTAACACTTCATTTAGAAATAGTATATAAAACCAAAACTTTTAGTTTGAATTTAGCAATACCTTCAAGTTTAATGTTTTTTTCTTCGAGGACTGTGAAATGGAGACAGAGAAAACCTCTTACAACCTCGACTATTAATTATCTTTTGTGTTTAAGTCTCGTTAAAAGGTTCATTCAAGAGAGAGAGAGTAGATTGAGTATAGCTTATGATTCTTTTGGTTACTAAACGTGAAACATCGCTAGGAGGAAATAAATACACATTTTCGTCCAGACTCGCTTTATGTGAGAATTGAGAGAAAACCTCACGCTGTACCCACTGGAAAATTATTTCCACTGAACTAACAAATTAGAAGCTCCCTCTTCGCGGGCAACTTCGTGTGTTCCAAAAAAACGCGATCCAAATTTTCTAGAACTATAAAAAAACGTTTGGCCAAGAAGGGTGCATCTATGCCCAATTTGGACCAAAACCTTTTTGCAGGGTGTCTTATAAAACATGCCAAACATGCTCTTAACACTTGGCTCTACAATCGGATGGATCAGAGGTGGGCATTGCAGGGAGGTTTGAGACAAACCAAAAAGTTTGCTAACAATATCGCCCAAAAAAATCTTGGAACTGTTAAAATTGTCAAATCAAATAAGAATCGTTACAGGAGTTCTGACTGGATATTGCAAGGTTAGAAAGCATCTAAATCGGATGGGCGTGCAACCAGTGATGTATGTAGACTGTCTCGAAGAGGATAAAACATCGGAGCACATCCTATGCGTGTCGATTCCAGCTGCTTGGGGCACATCTCATCAGGCCTGCAGAGTTCACCTTCAGAAAGATACTCCTTAAAGAGCGCCACTGATGGAGGAACTATAATTAGTGCGGAGCACAAAAGGCGAATTTATAGCCGCAGTGCACAGGGCAGGCTATGAGAGCCTCGCCACAGTCTAATTCTAATTCTAATGTTTTTGATTAATGCTTGTGATACAGTTATGAGTTTATTACATAAAATTGAATGTGATATAATTATACATGGAATGAAGTGAAATTCTTGGTTTACATGCTACCTTTCGTACATTTTTTTTGTACATCATTTTTTTATATATCAAATCCGTGTTGCGTGTTGTTTGTAATCCAGTGTCGATATTATACTGCCAAAGATTTTTTAAAGACTAGTAATAACTTAGCTGAGCCCATACGAAACAATTCCCCAGCGGTTTTTAACGCGTAATATGTACTACATAAATTTTACATTTACATTACCTTAGAAAAAAAACAATACATCTTGAAAGCAAGTGAGATGTACATAACTTGATCATACACTTCTTCAAGCATGGCTCCATTAAACTCTGAAAAGCTTCCCAAATTCCGGTGACTTGTCAAGCATAGAATTAGAATTTACATTTACATAAATTGCTCAATTTCTGGCGCCTTAAATTTACCTTCCAAAATATTCCGCCTGTTCTGTTTAATCAACAAAAATGCGAATTTATTTCACTAGACAATTTTCCGACCATAATTTAGCAGCAATTGTTCATTTGGTCCCACTTGACGTGATTTGTACGAACGTGAGTGATCTGGTCCGGAAGACTTCGCAGTGTATTTACGTTGAGAATTTGCTTTATTGAATTTGTAAACAGATTTGGCCAGGTGCCTAAATTTCCTACATACATAGATAATACTTATGTTGTTTTGTCAACTAAATATAAATTTGGTGACACTTCTTTATCACTACTTACTCTATACTTTTTTAATGGTTTTCTTATATTCAATATCCTGTATGAGTTAAATTTATTGATTGAAGTTTGACCCATTTTTCGTTATCCAATCGAGCTGAAATTTTACAAACAGCTTTCGTTCTGATAACAATATAATATAGTATATCTAATGTCGTTCTAAATCCAATATGGCGTGGAGACGTGGAGACATATCTTTTTCTTCACAACCCCCTTGACATGGGTATTAAATAAAAGGGTTTGACAAGTAGAATACAATAAGCCACATGACATCATTCTACATCCGGATTACCTGATCCACCGAAAGATGATGGAATATTCTTCGACCCAATGTTGTGGTGTGTGTCAATTATGAAAATATTGCTTGGAATGCTTTGCTCTTTTCAAAGTCACTATTAGCGTAGGACCCATGTTTCTCTTTAATCACCCAGAAAGAATTAATTATAGCTCTATCCTTATCATCTAAAACTTTCTCAAAGTAAAAATTACTGCGGTTGTACACCTTAATTCTTGGAAATTCATAATTCTGGAAATATGTTGCTGTCAATAAAAAATTTTTTACCAAAAAAATATAAACTCACCTAACTGTGAAAAGTTTATCATCCGAAAATGGTTTCCAAAAACATAAATTTCATCTATCATCTTCTATTCGCATACTCGCACCACCGTCTTTTGGAAAAAGTGGGTATAAACTTTTAGTGTAAGTTAATCAATTAAAAATTTTATAGGTTTATATCGCACTCGTTCGTCTACTATAACTTTGAAACTCTCATTTCTATTGATTTAATGCAATATTTTCATTACTAACATACATATGTGAGTTGAAAATTAGACACGTGGAAATATTTAGTAAAACAGACAGAAATATCCCGAGATACACCCCACACGTTCACATAAATCACATCATTCGTTTTAAGGTGGAAGCAAATAAACAATTTATATTAAATTATGACGGTAAAATTGTATACAGGAATAAATTTCCTCCTTTAAAAGGGAAGAATATTTCGAAAGATAAATTTAGAAGCGTTCACATTGAATATTTTAAATATGATTTACTGTCTAAATTCTGTTTTGGCAGATCATTGGAGCAATCAAATTGGATCATTTCTCAAAGTGTCAAATTTTTCAATGCAGGCATAGAGTATTCCTGGGTATTGTGACGCAGGGGTATTTTCTTTTGATATAGAATTCGATAAAGTATAAATGTCAGACCTGTGGATTCGTTTTGATGGCGTACATTCTGTGTTGGTAACCCTTCAGACCATATGATGACGCAAGCAACTAGAGATAACAAGCCCATCATGTATAAATTTTTATTTTCTTTATAAAAGTGCAGTAGAGGCTTTTAGTCTTTTACTATTAAAAAAAAGGAATAGTTTGTTTACCTTTGTACGGATACGTCAAAAGACAGTTTTTATTATTTCTGTAAAAAGGGTTGACACCTTTATTCCTCACCTCCTCATTCCGAAATTTGGAATTTTATGAGCAAAAATTAAAAGGCTTGATCTTTCCTTTTTTACAAAGTAATAATTTTGTACGACTAATTTTCGTGAGAAAGAATTATTCTTATTATTATTATTATGTCTAGTCTAATTTTACGTAAAAAACTTTGGTCAGGGCATTGTGGCACATTTTACATATTATATGTCAAATTTTATGTGTTTTTATAATAAACTAAATGAGTCAATAAAACCCATCAACACGGACAGAGTCACAAAAATAATTAATACCTGACAACAAAGCCAGAAACCTCATAACAAACAACAGTTTTCTATAAATATAACCTTCTTCTTATTGTAAAGGCTGTAATTACGTCAGTTTAGCTCAAAGAACACACGGATTTACCACACTATACCTGTGCTGCCATTTTGGCGTTTTCAGTGCCAAAACTAGCACTTTTTCCTTTTCAAAAGCATTAAAAGTTTGTAAAAATGTGCTGAATGCTTTTCTGGCATTTTCGTTGCTATTACTCCATTATAACGGCAAATAAATTAAAAAGGCTTCAATACCTATAGCGAGGAGATTCTCCTCGCGATTCTCCTCCTCCTAAGAACAAAACAAAACACCCAAACTAATTCTTTAGAGTTTTTGGTTAAATGGAATTCCAAATAATACCACCAGAATATGCTCTTCACTTAAACTTTATTTTCTCAATATCTCACAAACCGTCATCCCCTCTTTGGACGGATCGTCTATATCTTCCTTCAGACTGAATTGTTTGATGTATGGATCATCGTTTACAGGAAAAATACAAGGAATGCAAAAATGAAGGAAACTGAAATTATCATGGATAGATCTGTTTTTGTTCCAATATCTATAATAGTTTTGATCAGCTTTTTTATGGTGAGTTAACGTAAATCGCGTACCCAAGTATAGAATACCAATCCCAGAAAAATCATTAGGGTTTTCAAGGGTTTAAACCTGGAATAAATGAACAGACAGGGATTCATAGTAGTAGTAGTAGGGACGCGATAAATGCGAAGCTGAACAACCGTTACACCCCTTGAGCCAGATGAATAAAACTGAAATAAATTTCGAATATTGATAAATTTTGAATCATTTACTTTTAATCATCCTAAGAGTTATTGACATGGAAAAAAGCCAGCGTCTGGGACTAGAGACGAACCAGCGACCTCCCGATTTCTGGTCGGATGCTGAAGTAAATGCTTTTGCTTAAGTATTATAGTAAAAAATTTGAGAAATGGCACCAAAATTTAAAAAATATACTTGGAAATGACACTAAAAGCATTTACTTGATTTTTATTCATCTGGCTCTTTATTTATAGAGATAGAAGTTGACAATAGAATAATCTAGAATTCAACAAATCCAAACCGCAAGTAATGTTAATTATTCATTAATTACGAAGTCGAATTTCTGCTGCGAAGGTCTTCTTTTATTTTAGCTAACTACCTCAGGGAGTATTTTATTGTTAAATTCAAGGCAGAAATGCTACCTCAATGTAAACAGCCTCAGGGTTTCTTAAGAAATTATTACTTACATTTTGATACTGTAAAAAAAAGGCATAACATCTTCAGGAAATGTGAGCGAGATTAAACCATGAGTTAATTATAATATTGAAGTAATTAAAACGAAAGCATCATGTTATTGAATCCATGATCATAGGGGGAGTATGTACGAGGCCCATAAAACATAAAGTCTTGATTTATATTCTCTTTATAGTCATCGATTTTGTTAACATGAGGAAGTTCTGCATTTTATTGTAAATTAAAAAATGTATTATAAATTGTAAGAGGTCTGGAGTTCCAAAAGAAGAAAATAATGTTTTTACATTACAAGTATCCTGTTAAGAAATTTAGTACGAGAAATGTTCCTTCAATATTGCAAATGTCTTCCAGGGTTTGAAGTAAAATTTGTTAAATTCTTCCTACAAAATTGTAAGCTATTTCAATAGTGATACCATTTTTCCAAAGACTGCAATTTTCTCAAATACCAAGCAGTTATAGACAGATACATGTATGTTTTTCCTTTTTTACCTTTTACTTGCCCCCTAGCACAGAGGCAGTGAATTTCATCCCAAGCGAAGATGTACACAGCACTTGGTTCATGCAATTAACAAATACCTATGGCATTGGCATTTTGCCAATAACAGAATTTCATTCGCCCCGAGGCGTCTACATGACATGTACTGGGACTAATTATTATGATGCATGCATATACCTTCTCCTGCCCATTGTTTAGCAAGAATGTTTTAGAAGGAATGTTGAGGCGCATTATATCTATATATCAGTCGGTACCAGCTGTACATGATACGGAGAAACGTATGGTATGTCATCAGCTCTGGTAATTCTTCATTGCTTAGTCTTTACGTGCATATCACATGCAAGAAATACTACTTCTTAAACAACTTCACTTATTTGTTTGTTATGTGGTTTGCTGGATGGATTCCATCGAACGCAGTAATAGATTTTTTCTCAGCACACCAAGGCCTGATCTAGATTTTGAAAACGGAGGTGCACTAGTAGTTGATTTGATTGTGCGGACATTTTACTAGTACGCATCCGTCAGGCCCTGCTATGCTTAATCATCTTTGAGCATAAAAATATTATCATCGAAAACTACCTCCTCATCAATGCTTTAATGCTATATTATTAATTACAGGTATATTGCCGCCAGTTGCTACCAGTTCGTTTTTTCTCCTACCAGTTTTGTTTTGCAATTCTTTTAATTTCTTCCAAATGATTATCAAGTTCTTCGAACGTAACGATTTTTTTTTGCGTTGGTGAGGTTTGGAAACGGAGCCATTGGAATCTGTTATAATAAAAATAGCTCACTTTGCGGTCCTTCATTTTCGATTTTCGAAGCTCCAAATTGTAATTGGGTGTCCATAAGGAGCAAATCCAAGAATCAAACCCCCACTCGGGGATTTTAGGACCTCGGTTAAAGAAAAGCACAGAAAGGTCAAAACTTTCCGGGCCAAGTATATAAGTAGCGGTATTAAATTTATACATATAAACATACAATAATACATATATATACATACATGTATATATATATAGCGTTACTGGTTATATGTCACGATCCCGTTAAGGGGTTGTAGGAGAGGTCATTAGCTATTAAATGACCCCTAAGAACACCAAGGAAAAGTGAACCGTTATCGAGGTTTTTTTATTCTATTATTCTTTTGAAAAAGCAGGAATAAGCAGCGTTAAAAATTAATGAAAAAAACAAATTCTTGTAATGAAATTTTTTTTAATTAATAGTTTGTGTACATTCTAATACGTAATAATCAGCAATAAAAAAAGAAAATCTCCAAACATTTTTAAATAAGGCCTCCGAATCTCTACAAGTTTTAAATTATGACGATTTTTCCTTGTTCGTAATTAGTTAACTTCAGAAGTTTTCCTACTTATTGGGCATTTTTATATCTTGTTGGATAGCTAATAATGCGTAGAAAGT
>QYTT01086513.1:13136-31977 GCA_006980735.1 Dasypogon diadema
CTCCTCATCAATGCTTTAATGCTATATTATTAATTACAGGTATATTGCCGCCAGTTGCTACCAGTTCGTTTTTTCTCCTACCAGTTTTGTTTTGCAATTCTTTTAATTTCTTCCAAATGATTATCAAGTTCTTCGAACGTAACGATTTTTTTTTGCGTTGGTGAGGTTTGGAAACGGAGCCATTGGAATCTGTTATAATAAAAATAGCTCACTTTGCGGTCCTTCATTTTCGATTTTCGAAGCTCCAAATTCTAAACCGGCGTCCATAAGGAGCAAATCCAAGATGCAAACCCCTACTCGGGGATGTTTGGACCTCGATTAAAGAAATGCACAGAAAGGTCAAGGCCAAGTATATAAGGAGCGGTATTAGATTTATACATATATATATATATACAATAATTCATATATATACATATGTATCTATATAAATGTATATAAGTGAACCATTATCGAGGTTTTTTTATTCTGTTATTTTTTGAAAAAGCAAGAATAGGCAGCGTTAAAAATTAATAAAAAAAAACATTTCTTTTTAATTAATAGTTTGTGTACATTCTAATACGTAATAATCAGTAATAAAAAAAAGAAAATCTCCAAACAATCTCCTCCGAATCTCTACAAGTTTTAAATTATGACGATTTTTCCTTGTTCGTAATTAGTTAACTTCAGAAGTTTTCCTACTTATTGGGCATTTTTATATCTTGTTGGATAGCTAATAATGCGTAGAAAGTTTTAGAATGTTCCGCGGGCTAAATAGCTTAGTGAATTTTTCCATAAAACATTCATTTCTGTCAAAGAATTTTATAAAAATTTAAAACTTGTAGAGATTTGGAGGCCTTATTTAAAAATGAGGGCAGATTTTCTTTTTTTTTATTACTGATTATTATGTATTGTCACTGGTTCTACATCAACGTACGTATTGTCACTGGTTATATGTCAACTCAGTCTCCAGTTGATGGTAGCACATCACAATACAAGGTCGTTCACAAAACATCTCTTCATGTTGGCGTGGCACCAAGGCCTACTGGCCAGAAGTGTAATATTTTGCTTGTATTTAAGGGTTGTTTAATTGATAAATGTTAAATATGTATATTAAACCCAGCTTACTTAAACACGGGCCTAACCGAGTATTGGAAATATGTTAACTATTATGCCGTGTTATTTTCATGTAACTTGTGATTAACGAAAGACTTTAAAATCAACCACATATTGAACAATTATCAATAGTAGTAGTTTCCTTGCGTTTAAAGGTGAAACTACATAAATAAATTGTACAGCAACCCAAAAACTAGTACGTGTATTGTAACAATTGAATGCCTCAATCTCTAAGTCATCTAGGCATTCACAGAATTATTTTGTTATTAGCGCCAGCGTCTTGAGCGTTTTTCAAAAGCACGAACATTTTTTATGAGTCAGAATATAATATAACCCTTCACAGAAAGCAATGATTATTTCAAGGAGCTCTCGAATTGAAAGAATTCTGTAGTTATTTTTAAAACGTTGTGGTATATCTGCTTTGTACTTGGGTTATTCTTACATTGAACCTCTTAGCAATAGAATTAAATCGATTGATCTAACAATTTTTCACTCCTTTCACATCGTTTTCTTTTTCTAAAACACTCGACGGAAGTGATTTGAAAGGACTGAAGAAGTGTTACATCAATTCATTTCATTGTAAGGGCTCCAATGCAATACAGAGACCAGAGTTCTGTACTTGATGGACTGTAAAATGATAATGTCATATGCTGCTGACACATTCCTGACATCATAATTCTTCTGAGTTATTTCCCACATACCGGAGGAGAATCATATAAAGTAAATAGATGACTCCTCAGAGTTGTGAAAATGTAAATATTTACAATCAGAGTATATATTTAGATTTTTCTGCTAACTACTAACATCTTAGAAGAAGTGAAATTGAATTTCATTATTGGATTGGAAGGCGCACTTTCTAAAGGTTTTGTAGAAGCCAGGGGAAGTCTTATTTAAATTTTATAAGAATCTCTTTTCCGGTTAAACTAAAATTGGAAATGTCATGAAATGGAGCCTGAGAAATATTTAGTTTAGCATATATCGTGTGGGTAATATATTGATCCGAAATCGTTTAGGAACTTTCAAGAAGTTTTTAAAAGCTTTAAAATATGTTCATAAGTCGTCGAAAACATATCAGCAATAATGGGAATTTATATTTTGTCCTACGCAATAATTTCCAAGTACTCTGATGGAAGATATAGCTCAACAAATTTTTTATATCCCATTAATTAATGCTTTAAAGCCATTGGAAACGTATCCCGAAGTCAACTGAATTTTTCCATTGCTGCTGATTTTTTTCTTTTGAATATATCAGTCATCAATTTTCGGAATGAAAGGTAGTCCTGGGCTATAAAGTGGATAATTAATATTTTATGAGAAGCCACATTTATGAAAATTATGTTGTTTTTTCAACAGGTATGCAGAACATAAGGTACAGTAAAGGGAAAATAACATTTGGTCAATGACGCCGCCCCATAAAGTTGTTAAGGAAGTAATTAAGGAAATAAATGAGAAGTTAAGCATACCTTCATTTATTTCTTTACAAAACTATTCCCCTGGGCATACTTCAGCATATTTCATATTAATCCAATTTAATAATTTTCGCCAAATATAACCAAAAATTTCTTAAAATGCATTAAAGTCTCAAAAGTCCTCGATGATGCTCTTGAAAAAATGAAGGGAGATGTCGCCTGCTGGATTCTCCTGGTAAGGCTTCAGGAAAGCCCACTGCTGAACCTCCTAAAGCTCAGAGTTTCGGAGCTCGACATATGCAGATTATGCATATTGTTATAAGAAGGATATGGTGTGTTCCAAGAGGTATATATTTGCCTAGCAGAAAAGGCCAATTATATTTCAAATCGAGCGTGGAAGTCCGACTGGATTCAGATACAAAGATCGGGACAACCCACCGTCATTGTCTCGAATTTATATGAATTTTTGTGTTTTTAATTAGTTAAAATATAAAATTTATATTCCATATACAGGGTGTCTGGCAATTAATCGACATGCGGTATACCAAAAGATTCCTAGAAGTGTCCTAATCAACGTTTGTTCAGATACCGCCCGCGCCCCATAAAATCACTCCCTCCCCCTCAAAATGTTGCCAAAATTTTATGTCTGTTGACTTTATAAAATCTCTCTAACTCCTGACGGAACATCACAGGATAATGACCAAGGATTTATTTGAAAGAGAACACTTATGGCTTTCCAACTGCATCTTATTTGTCCCGATCGATTGTGTCTTTGAAAAGTTATTAAAGTTCAAAGTTTAAAAATGTAAATTTTGTGGGCAATGTGAATTTTTGGTCATTTGAATTTCGGTACCGTTGGAAAGCCACAGGTGACGTCTTTCAATTGAATCCTTGGTCGTTATCCTGTGATGTCCTTGTGAGGAATTAAAAGGATTTTACATGGTCAAAAGACACAAAATCTTTGGACGCCATTGTGAGGGGGACTGGACACTTCAAGGATCAGGACACTTCAAGGAATCGATTGGTATACCACATGTCGATTAATAAATCCGGTAATTACTATTCTAATTATTTTTCATTTACATATCTGCTCTAATTTTATTTCAATACCAACAAATTTGAAGACAGCGTTCAACTTTCGGATTTCCAAGGACGTTATATACTTCTGAAGCTATGAAATTCAGTTACCTGTTCAAGCTGAAATTTCTCTTTTTCATAATAGCATTTTGAAGTCAATTCATTTCCAATGGCTTCTGCTTGACTTCCGGATTTAGAAAGATATTACATTTCGTTCCCTATTCCTAGGAAATAAACCAATTTTTTTTTCTTAGAATTATTTTATGGAAGAGATACGGAACCGAAGATGATACAATTTCAGATGGTTGATTTTTATTGTAAAGGAATTTTATAGTTTTATTAATCGATGCGTGACATTACAATCCATTAGCTGGTATCATAACCGACTTAGGGGAAAATACATAAGTGTGTGCAAAGTGTAACCAGAACAACATGTTTTACATCTAAGATATACTTGATGTATATGGTGTTAGGAAAAAAACGTAGGTTACTCCAAGATTTTATCTATGCATATTTTACAAAACAAAGATAATTACAAAATTAAATTTAAATTGATTGCTCCCTTCCAATAAAGAACATTTCCACTTTAAAAGGAAGAGGAATATAAAAGGACTTGGGTTGGGTTCTCCTGCAAGGGAAGTTATTTAAAATTATTAACTTTTGCCTTTGTGAATTTTTATGTCGCTCTTATCGTTAACTTCGCCATTCTAGAGAAAATAACATTTTGATCTTTGCTATTTCTGGATTTCAAATTTACATACATTAATGCATTACATTATTATGCTTCAGCAGATTTTATAATTCCAATTCCTCCAAAATCGAAATTGACTTTTTATTTTGAACGCAAATCAGCATGACAACTCAGAGTCTCCATGTATTTCCCTATTTATGGAAATAAAATCATCAATTACTTTACAGCTTGTGTTTCTTCTGAACCGACTTCCTCCTTTTTATGAGAGTTTTCTGAATAGAACCAAACAATGCAAAAAAACTATCTAAAAATACTACTTTCTGTACCGTTTATTTTCTAGTACGTTTTTCACTTAACCTTTTGAATAAAATGAACAAGCTTTGGGAGTTTGAGACAATAATAGGTCATCAATCTTCTGAAATGCTTACTCGACTGCAAGCAACAAAAGTTTCCTGCAAAAATTAAGAATCGACAGGAATTTCTTCAAAACTTCAAACATCGAAAAAGTCCCTGATAATTAGAGCCTCAGAATGATTGCTCTTAAACATTCTTGTTCTGCTCCCATCGCAATGGAACCGAACTTTTCTCTCTGCGATTTCAAATTTTTACATACATTTCAAAATTAAAGACCAATGAACTTCTTAAATCGTCACCAGGTGCAGCCTCAGGAGTTAGCCTCCTTTTTAGTTGCATAACTTTTTTGCGCAAACCAATAACTTACATAGAATAATATAAACTTTTCCCAAAACGGCCTTTAATTATGGGCCCCCAAAAATCACTAGAATTCACCGAGAAGATAATATGTGTATTCTGCTGTCCCACAAAATATGGAAAATCTACAATTCAGGTAGAAGCCCAAAATGAGCTGTTCTTTTAAATATGTACATAACTACAAATTGCAAATGCAAAAAATAAATTAGTGCAACTCATAACATACCCCACAGCACACAGCGTGAATCAGATTGACGGCAGCACAACATAATACATAACACACATAACATTTAATATATTCAATCAAAGTTCTCCCTTGACCCCTGGACCAGCAAAACGGTCAAGTCAATTACGTTTGCTATTGATGATTAAAATAATTTCCTTTATTAAATGGATATTATAACTGCAATTTGTCACACCCGGTTTGTTGACGTATAGAAGAATATTGAAAGATTTTTCTATTGATCGCCCGACAATTTAAGAAGAAATCAACTCCTGCTGGGAAAACCCAATTACATCAGCCATCTTCCGAATAGTCTAGTATTGAAGAAAGCCGCATAATTATAATGACTATATGCCAAACCATGCATCTAAACTCAAATAAGGGCGAGAGGGTACTATAGCATAAAAGGAACGACTTTGGCTACATAGCGATTTCTAAAGTTCTAAGAAGGAAACCACTTTAATCCAATTGGATGAGCTGGAGGAAATTAAGCAAAAATTTAAAAGATGTTTATAATTCTCTCTTCAGTTTTCTACTGATAACAGAATAACTATCACTAGGAATTGCAACAATTAAGTGGATCGAAATCTGTATTAATAAGTAGGCACAATTGCAACAAGTGCCAAGAAACGAAGAGAACGCGCACAGTACCAACCGACAACAAATGACATACCATTAGGATAGCCCATGTTTTTCTCTCACCCAATAATTTTTCTTCTTTTATACCACCTCATTGTATTTAAAAAAATGACACTAAACTGGAAACATTTAGCTCTGCCGGCTTTACTGGGAGTGCTTTTCACAAAAGTGTTAAAAGGGACCTATTCTGTGTTGTCTTCTTGCCTCAGTGGATATTTTACCAATGGTGATGTGGTGATGGATAACTGAAAGAAATCTTTTCTAAGAAAAACGTGCGAGAGCTTACAACTCAGGTAAATAAGAAAATTAGGGTTTTCATTGCAGATGTGTTTTGTCCTACATCCAGATATTTGTAATCAAAATAACAAATGAAATCAACGTCAAAGTCTTCTATAAGGTTCCTCTTAATATAAATTATTATTGCAAGATGGTCCTAAGATGCATTTTTTAATTGGCTTCCCAGATACTCAAATACAGCGTAACATTACAGTGGCAAATTTTGACTTTTAATTTAATAATATGAGAAAGGTGAAATTTAGAATTCGTGCAAGCTTGGGAAATGACTCGAATTCCGACTAAAGCGATTCAACATTATGTTTTAAAATTAATAATGTTATATATGATGTCTGCAAAACCTGAAAAATTCTTCTGAAACCAGGAGAGTATTGTGAATAGAAGTAGAAAAATATTTTATATTGCACACTTAAAAGCTAAAACAGCTTGTTCAGCAGTGCAGAGGACTGTTAAATTAAATAGAGACTCCCTAGACGTCCTGGTGGACCTGATGGTATTG
This sequence comes from Dasypogon diadema, assembly GCA_006980735.1. Lineage (NCBI taxonomy): Eukaryota > Metazoa > Arthropoda > Insecta > Diptera > Asilidae > Dasypogon > Dasypogon diadema. The sequence continues at coordinate 19,772 of QYTT01086513.1, forward strand.
ATAGAAAATTACAGAAAATAGAAAAACGATTAAGGACACGTATGCTTGAGAAGGCCCGTAGCAGCAGTGTCCATCAACATTAAAATAAATTCCATCAGATTCAGCACATCTTTGGGATCTTTCGCAGTTCACTGGAAATTGATTACATAGTCTCACAGAGTAAACAAAGAAGAATCTGCTGGATTGTAAGCAAGCAAATCGAGATTGTCGCAGGTTACTAGTTCTTGTTGAATTCAGAAAATCTAGCTTCTCATAGAGATATTCTGGCATCCCCAACGTAATGAAATTAAAAAGGAAAAATCACTTTAAGTTGTGTTCTTCAATTGAAAAGTTCAAGAATGCCTTTTCATACTCAAAGATATGGTCATACAGACGTAAATTGAACAAAATCATTAAAAATTACCTTTAGATTATGAGAATTCCTAGAATAGTCAGCCACATACAGCGTGTCGCAATAATTGAAGTGGAGCATTACTAGAGTCTGAATTATATTTTCTTTCATAGGGTACGGAAGTTATTTCAAAGTTACTCACAGTTGTCTTAAAATTCCATATATTTTTGTGATAAGAAAATTAATGTGATCATCCCAAGTTGGCATATTAGATATTAAAAGTGACACCCAAATTTTTCACCTTAGTTTCACTGTTTCAATAGGTTTATTAAATATAGTAAGAACGTTTTTCATCAGCCCATTCAGAGATCACAAACAGTTGAATGTTCATATTATTAACTATAATTCATCCAAATTGACATATGGATCGGATATATGCAATTGAATATGATCAGCGTAATTGTGCAAATTACAATTTGTTAATATCTCACTTATATTATCATAAGAAGAAAAGTAGCAGGCCGATAATAGAACCTTGAGATACCCCTGAAGAATGCGAGTTTATTTGTTCTTCTTAAAATACTTTCGTTGAAATTTCTTATTATTTCCTTTTAAAAACTCCTCATATTGTAAAAGATCTACTTTTGAGTCTTTCGTTTTAAAAGAGTATATATATATATATTAATAAAAACTTTCTTTTATTTTTTAAATAACAATTTTTCTACGTTTTTATATTAACTATTTAAAACACACATACCTCATAAAAATATTGACCTCTCTTGACAAAATTTCTAGTAAAAATGAATTTTAATAAATTGTCCTATTGACAAATACATTCAGATATTTTTCAATGTTCCTGATAAAGTTTTGTGTAATTTTCCAAAGTCTTTATAAATGACCCTGATACTGTGCTTTTCATTTTTAATAAAATTCAAAGTATTTTTGCATCCTTGATAAAATAAATTTCTGATGAGTCTCCGATAAAAGACACTCACAAAATTATCCTACTACGATAGACGTTGAAATTATCTTTTTAACTTTTCCTTTATAAATTTTCGCATTTTTATTTTTTTAATTCAAACAAAATTCTCCAAACATAAAATATTTTATTTATCTCTAAAATTAAATTAAAACGTAGCATTTGCTACACCCCCCTCTGTAACTCTAACCCCTTTGAGACATCATCATTCCGGCAGACAAACTCAACACGATCGTATAAATAATTTCGCATCAAATTCACACATTTCGAAAAATTAAATCTTCTATAAAAATAAATTTTCTATAAAATTTGCTCGTAGTCAATATAACTTTTACTTGTAACTTTTCCAAGTATTTTGTACCCCATCAATTTATTTTCCCGTGTTTCGTTATTTTATATCATCCACAATTGCTTGTGATTTAAAAATTAGAGCATGGCATATTTAATTGAAATAAACACAATAAAAATATTTATGATACTCTTTATTGTTATCACAACATTTATTCTGTTTGTTCCTGTTGATTAGGATTGTGAATGTGCCAGCTATCATCTCAACTTTATACATTATATATAAATATTTGAAGTTTGCACATTGAGGAGAAGCAAATTTCCGAATATGTTTTCTATATACCATGACATGCCACCTAAACTGCCTATGTCTACGTCACAGCCGTAACACGGGCGGCAGAACTCCCCTCTCTCTCCTTTACTTTATACTCACAAAAACAAAACATACAAAGTAACAAGTATTTCTCTACGATCATTAGAACATTACTCAGAAATTTTCTGTACTGAATACATAAAATCTTGCACGACATATCTATTGTTACATGTACAAAATTCAGGTATATCTCCACGTAAAGTGTGATGTGAATACGGTATTCACTTGTTCTGTGAAATAAGTAAAGCCAATTTGCCGCTTATACCATCTACATTCCGCTTGAAGTTGTCGTATCATACTTTTTACACCTTACTCACATTTGCTACATTCGGTGACAGTACCTTTGTGCCAGCCTCATCCCCTATACACCACCCAAACTGTTTACGTACTACCTGTAAAGGCCACAGGGAATTCAAAGTCCTCCCCAATTCTTGTTAGTTCATAAAATAATATTGTAAATAATTACAAGATAGCTTGCTGTTTAACGATTACCTATGTAATTTGGTGTGCTACTTCTGTAATCATGGTTAAAATCGTTCATCGTCATGATTGTCGACTAAAATCATGTATCAAATTATGTGATTGCATTATAATTTGTGATTAAGACTGACGACTAAGTTTGTAATCATAATCCTGACTAAGTTTAACTAAATTTAACTCAATTGTGTTTCCGTGCTTTTAAATTTCAATAGAGCTTTTTGAATTAAAATGAATGGAATTGCCCAGACTTGTTAAAATCACTTTAGTAGATATTTGAATTTGTAGAATTTCTTATTCAATACTAGAACGGTGGTGAAAATAGAATCCATATCAAATCAATTTCTTTCAGCTGTAAATTGATTGATGAATATTTTTAGCAGCTCCTAAGAAACTCATTACAATTATTGCACATTCATGGATACAGGCAATTAGCTTTTCTAGGGTTTTCCCGTTAAATGTCACGATACCCTTGTTTTAATTGCACTTAAGGATATCTCATACCCTCCACGATAATGATCTTAAAATAAATTCAACGTTCTACGTCTAATAAACGAATACAAGCAAATTGCTTAATGTAGGAATTTAAGGAGCCATAACACGCCTCGTAAACTTAGTTTTATTAGCCCTACGCGCTTGAAGCGTGTGTACTAAGAATAGTATAGCAAAATTGGAAAATTACGTTCAGGTATAATACAAAAAGCTAATTTTCTGTAATAAAGTTTTCTTAGAAAAAGACGTATCCCACATAATAAGATATTGAGGCCATTATTGTCGGTTCTTCTTCTTGTAAGGTTTTCCTTACTAACTATGTAACTAATGTTGGTCGTTATAGGAATTTTTATTTGGAACTTGTTATTATGTTATATAAGCAAATTAATTTAGAAGTGTACAGCATAAAATTGGCATCAAATTCCAAATTTGGAATTGATTATCCAATGAAACATAATCCTGTATATCAAACAAGTTATAAATGACCGCTCATTCCCTAAAAAGTAAATAGTAATTTGATATTAATTGGGAACGAATAAAAATTGATATGTATACTGTGTCCCCCGACTACTTTCCTTTCCAACAAGACTGTGCTGCATCATCATAGCGCATCCCCTGAGTTTTGGCTTTGCCGTAAAAATAAACAGATATCAAGATTAAAATTAATTGCGTTAATTTAATTAATTTGACTGCTGGGTTGCAAATGAATAGAATACGCTAACCATATTATGTGTAGACGTCTACACTCTCAATCAATCAAACAATCCATTGAATACATGTGGGAAGGTATTCCGCAGTCATGTAAAATTAGAAAGGGCGTAACTGATACTCCTAATAAACATGAAAATATTATTTGGTTATTGACAATTATGGTTCCAAATCCACAGTAAAAACTGGTTGTTGTTGGTTATTGTAAAACGTGACTAAAACGCAATTTGTGGAGTTGTGACGACTAATTAATGGAAAGGTCCCTTTGATATCATCCTCCTCATACACGGGTTGAGAGAATATGACCGAATTAGATGATACTTGTTGGAGGATGCAATCATAAGTATTACTCTGCATTCAGACATATTCGGAGCAAGATTCACGTAGATTTAGATTAAAGGGGATTATTGACGGATTATTTAATTAACAGAATTAGCAGCTGCCCTAACTTTATAATGTGCTCAAAGCTTTACAATCTGATAATAGCTAATTTAACAGCCTACACTTTACCTGTTCTTTATATTAGTTAAAATATATACAGCCATATTACTACTTATTAAAACAATTTTTTTAAGATTTCAGAGAAACAAATACCGCATTATTGGTGCGATTAGGAACGATGTTCTCAAGTCAATGATCACCAACTGACTTTAGAATTTCCGAAGCATCAACATTTTTTACTGTTCACCGTTCACCAATGTTGCCAGATTTAACAATTTTAGCCTTTCTATATGTATATGGTGGCAACTCAAAACGATTTTGATATGGCAGATCGCTAAGAGCAAAATGGGGAACGTTTTTTTGAACCTCATCAATTTCAAATCAAATTACGAACGCATATTCTATGATTGCTCTGATTAATGCCAAATACAGGGATTTGAAAACATAGCGATCCGTGAATTCTTTAGCCCGCCGCTTTACAAAAGCGAACTTAGAATTACATTTGTTTATTATTGAGTCGATGTGCATTTCAAAATCCAATTTCTGGACAAGGTCGACGTTATGGGCTAAAGAAAAGAACTTATTTTTTTAAATGAGGTTCACTTCTCGGCAGAGTACCAAGACACATTTACTTATTCCGGCTGGGATTAGGTTCCCGTACCGGCATGTAAGACACGAACTCACATAGAAAAATTAGATGTCATAATAGAGTCGAATCCTTAAGAAGACGCTCAAATTGAACGTTCCGTGAAACAACTATTGAAAATATGTGGTTAATGCATTCATGCTTTCCATGGTTAGTTTTTGAATAATTGATATGCAAAAGCCAGAGATCTCCCAAACCATCAACATTACAGGATACCTTATTCCATATTAACTTTGACTCTGGTATTATCATAACTATTGAGGTCTTTGAAAAGCAGATCGAAGTCCTCAGAAGAAAAAATTTCCACCATTACTAAAAAGAATAAACAATAATGGACCTAGAGCGCTTCCGTGAGGAACGCCTGAAGTCACGTGAACTAGAAGACAAAATTTAAATCTGAGCAAAAACTCTGGAAATTGCTAAGCTTTTCAAGCTTAGTAATAAGAGTTCTGTGAGAAAGCTTGTTAGACGCCTTGGTAAGACCAGAATATCATCTGTCCCGGAAAAATCACCTAAGCATTCTATGGGTGCCAGGCCATAGCAGCATATATGGTAATGAGAAAGCAGACGAGCTAGCGAGGGAGGGAGCTGCTCTCGGCTCTCAAACCTCTCCTACAGGGATGTCGACCAGATATCTACTTGGGCGCATTGCAAACTGGGCGAACAACCAACACCATCGGCTGTGGGACGTGACCCCGGTCGGCAGCACAACCAAAGAACTCTGGGGCCCGCCTAATGCCAGCTCAACGTCTAAGCTTCTCCGCCTAAATAAACCATCACTGAGACTGCTGGTTTCAATTCTAACAGGACATGGATTCCTAAAAGCGCACCAACACAAAATCGGCCGCTCTAATGATGCCGGCTGTAGGGGCTGCGGAGATGAAACGGAGACTGTGGCACACTTCCTGTGCCACTGCCCGTCACTCTCGGGAAAAAGACTCAGGCACCTGGGATGCTACTTCCTTGATGAACTGCATCAAGCAGGCGAAAAAGGATGGGAGCTTATTCTGGCTTTTACTAAGTCGACCGGGTGGCTGAGTCAGTGAATGGATCTATCCTGTTCATTAGCTACCCATGGGTGGTACTGGGTGGATGAACAATGGGCCTAGCAGTGGCCTCGTTCCGAGGTTCTTTGAAAGCAGTTCGACTGGTTATCACACACACCATCCTTGGCAGGGTATATGATACCAAATACAGTAAAAATAGGATAAGTGCACGAAACGGTTATGTGCAACATTTCAAAGATATTTGCATTTCATTAGACATACTTTTTTTCTGATAAATGCAATTCTTTTTAGTGACACGTGATACAGGCCATCCGTTATAAAAAAAGAAAAACACATTCCAAGCATTGCTCTTGAAAACAAAAATGTGAAAAGAAAGCGACAAAGGACTGCAAATCATCATATCCTGGATAAAGCACTTTACAAATGGTTTTGCCAAATGCAAACAAAACAAAAATGCTCTTAGAAAAGACAAAACAATTCCCAATTCCCTTAAATATTGATTTCAATCCTAATCCAGGTTGGTTAAATAGATGGAAATTGAAAAACAATATAAGGCTATGCAAAATTTCTAGAGAAAAACAAAGTTCAGATCAACCAGCAGCAAATAAATGGCTAAAAGACGTTTTACCTGGCATTCTAAGAAATTATGAAGATAAAAACGATTTTAATGCAGACGACGAATCCAGTCTTTTTTATAAAGCATTTCTTAATAAAACATATGATGCTAAAAGTGAAGAAGTAATAGGAGGGGAAAACAGCAAAATAGGTTTTACATTATTGTTTCTTTTCACTTGATTTCATTATTATAATGTTTCTCATTATCAACTTGATTTACCATGTACTATTCTTGATGAAAAGACACGGCCTAATTGAGGGATGCATGCAACCCTCTGGCTGCGAAGCATCGGACCGCCCGAGTACTGATGAATTTTATAAAAGAATTTTTATAATTGGTCGAGCTAAAAGACCTAAAAGTTGCAGTGGAAAAGAAATTCCTGCCGATTACTTATTACGCTTATTGTCTTAATTTATACGATTTACACACTTTTAATAAGCGTCGGTTCCGGTATCTTCTTCTTACTGACTAAATTAAACTTCCCCTTTCAGCTCTATTACATTATAAGTCACCTCTTGAATTAATAATACCGGCAAACTCTCTCCCAAACTCATTTCCTACTCATTCTTCGCCATTCACAAAAGGTGAAACTACATATACTTATGATATATGTGAATTTAATAAAATAAAAAGAAACATCTTCATCACAGGTAAGTTGTGTTCTCGTATTGTATTTCAGGGTCATGTTTCTAGCGTTATTTGACCCTAAATTGCATTTCGAAGAAATGCCAGCTTAATGAAAAGAATTCATCACCTAAAAGGAGGAAAATGAGACGGTCTAGGATAACATAGCTTTCACAGTATTAACAAAAGAAAACTTTTAATTTAAGAGTTTTCTCCTCAATCAATCAAGAGAATGTTGACACAAAGCTTAAAGATTATGTTACGTTAAGAAACCGAAAAACCCCCGATGCCAAGACATGTTTTTCCTTCCAAATTAAGGGATAAGAAAAAAATTGTTTGGCTGTTCGTTAGAAATCAACACGTTCATTGAATGGTAAGTAAGTTTCCTGTTTTTATTTTTTCCCCTTCGTCCCAAAATAGGAAAAAGTTTCAATTGAAGTACATTAAAGGTGCACAATATTTTCTTAAAAGTATACAAATTTAAAAAAGGATACAAATTTTTTAATTGTATATATTAGTAAAGTAGCAAAAGCTTTTTATCATGTTTGCTTTTAGTTTTTTTTTTATCTACGTTGTATCTTACAGAGGAATTGCAATTTCTGAGGTATATCATTTATTTTACATTAAATTGCTCTCGCAGGACCAGTCAGATATATCCAAATTTTAGCGAATGTCAGCGCTGTGGAATAGGATACAAATGTATACTGGGGCAGCAATAACAAAAACATTGCGATGAAAGCGCGAGAGCATGGATTACGAAAATTGCGGAAAGCGTTAGAGCTCATTTGACGAAGAGTCTGTACTTGGAGTTAAAAAAAAGAAAAACATGTCTGCATAAGATAGCTGGTAAAATCCACCCAAAATACCAATACTGTGGAATTCCACAGGATACGTAAGGCGAATACACGTATCTACCGCCATAAAAAAGGATAAATCTGGGAAGGATGGAAGTAAAACTCAAAAGGACTCCGAATCCTTTTTTCAGGTCGCAAAACCTCTGAAAATGACGTCCACCTCGAAGTTTAGAAAAAAATAAAAGCTTCAAAATCTTAAAGGATGAGGCTATTCCTTATGATTGGAAGGAACGTATTCACACAAACGGAGAAAATACTGTACATAGCAATTATCGAGAAACTTCGTTACTAAGGGTTGCATAAAAAATCCTGCCTGCCATACATAGTAAGTCCCTTCTAGATCAAGAATTCATAAAACTTCAAAACCCATAAAAGTTACTGCAATCTCGAAAAACAAGTGGATGAAATTAATTTTTTCTGCAGTCTCTTAGAAAAATAAAAATTTATGTATGTAGGTTTTAACAATGGAAAGTAGGATAGGATATTCGAATCATTTTTCTTGTCAAAGCACGAACTCAAGGCACTTTGATAAATTTTGACTTTTCCATTTAAGGGCCTGAATCAACGTTTATAGACCTCCAATTTAAACACAACGTTGACAATACTGCATGTGGCGTATTGCGATTTCTGCACTTTCGCACTTTTTGATATCAATGTTTATCTATGTTTAAGGACTTCTTTATAGCAAAACATCACTTCTTCCTTTTCTGACTGTTTAATTATTTAGGGAAGATCACAAACTTTGCGGCCTACGGCATTAGTTACTCCTCCCGTTACTATTTCGAGCTTTAGCGCTATACTGAAGAAGAAGATGAGGAGTTTAGAATCGAGCTCGGTTCCACTGTCGCAAAATAATGGAATTTTTAACTCAAATGTTGGTAGGAACGTTTGGATACTTTTTTATGGTTACTCCTGGATACTTTTTGAGTAATCAATGAAGATAAGTGATTTAATATTAGAATTTGATATGTAGACCGCCACATCACTCCCCCCAAATCACAATTTATCCGTATACCTATAATTTTTTTATTAATTCACTATTTTTTTCATGATCATTTGAACAAGTTGAAATATTATTTATTCTTTCATTTCATTTCTCATTAAGAGCTATTTCTTATGTTTAAGTTATTACAATACTCATTACTCATGCATTAAGAACTTTTTATTATCATATAATTTATGTTTTTCTTTGAATTCTTTTACAATTATTTCCGTAATTTCTACTTTAGTTCTTCTTTACTAATCCTACTTCTTACTTTTATTTTTCTATTACATTTGGATCATTAATTTTGGTTTTAAATCACATCTAATCGTTGTTGTTGTGCCTGTATCCTGAGAAGAGATTCGAATTGTTTGCCTCAGTCCGTGGTAATTCTAGCTGGAACCCCATACCCAAAAGACAATGATATCATTAATATCTCTTATAGGAATAGCTTTAGGCCAATAAGTGAAACGGTCTTTTATAGTTAAATTATATTCGATACCATTTCAAGGTTTAAGAGGGCCTACTATATCCATATGTATGTCTTGGAATCTTCTGGTGGGTATTTCGAACTTACCACGAGGTGAGATCGTGTGATGATGGTTCTTAGTTTTTGTTTTCTGGTGTTATAGTGTGTCCTAGAAATTCTAATTTTTGAATATCGAATAGAGATTTGGAAGGGTTTACATTAATCCCATATCGTTGCAGGCGGTTGAAAAGGGTACGGAGATGTTCTGTATGCTCTTGTGGGGATTTGCTACTAACAAGAATATCATCGACATAGATGAAATCAACCTAAAAGCTGATTTTTTTTAAATATCTAATGTCGAATTCGTTTGAAGACAGTCCCGTACGTGTTCCAATCCAGCTGCACTAAAATTATTCGTTTGAACATGTGGGTCAGAACTGGTTCCGACTCTTAATACGGCGGGATCGCACTGACGAATTTCTGAGGTTCAACAAACATAATTACAATCAGCTGATTCTCTCCAAGTTTATTTTCATACCACGAAAGTTAATTAATACTTTAATGATTCAAGTGATCAAACCATGTTCTAAAACAGGGGTCCCCAAACTGTAGTTGCAGACAAGTGTAAGATTTTTTTTTAATTTTTACCACAAAGAAGTTAAATTATTTAGACAATAAACAAGTTCCTCTCATCAATCCCGCTAATAACGTATTGATTGCACTAGAGATCGTATAATAGTACATGTGGGCCACGGGCAAAAAATTTTAGAGACCCCTGCTCTAAAATAATGCCCTCGTTCATCAATAAATAACTTTCAAAATTTTCAATGTTTAAATTATTTAAAAATAACAAAGCTGATATTTGAACGAAAATCGTTGGTTTGAATGGGGTTGGAACTAGGTTTTCAATTTGAACCTCGATTTTTCAATAGAGTACCACATAAATGTGTTACTTTTATTTTCAATGGTCTTTTATAACTGACAGCAATTTCGTCACAAAAAACATGCCTTAAGGCGTTTTTTTGAAAAGGAGTGTTCACGATTACGCGCTTGTGAAATGTACGACTTTTTATAATATTCTTTCCGGTTATATAAAATACAGATAGAATTATTGTATCAATTTTAAAAAAAGGACGGCGATTTTTATTATGAATTATTATTATAGTTTTGATATAATTACAGCAAAGGACTTCAAGAAGAATTTAATACGATCTATTCGTCCATTTTTTCTCCGTTATTGTACTTTTTTTAAGATATTGAAACATAGAATTCCTATCACCACAAAGGGAGAAAGATAATTCATTTAAATATTTTGCATTAAATTACGTTCGCACATTCTCTTCCCAGCTTTTCCTAAGAAAAGCAATTTTCATCATACCAAAAATATCAATTTTGTTCTTGTACTAAAGGTAATTACCTCATAATCGTAAAGTGGGATGCGCTCATAACAATCTAAACTTTTCGAGGAAAAAGCAAAATATTTCTTCAGTCCGGAAATTTCTTCCAATAATTCATGAAAATATAAAATTTTGATTAGGTATCTGTTGTGTGTGTCGTTGTTGCATTATCCTTGTTCAAATATAAGAAAATAATGAAGGGATAAAATGTTCTAAATATTTCTTGATTTATTATGAGCTCAAAGCAAAGCTTTGTACGTTTGTAAGTTAACCAAGCTTAAGATTGAAGTTATGATCTCTTTACAAAACTGAAGTGTTAAGCCCAAATTAATTACTTCATTTACCGCAACCCTTAAGTGTAATTTCATGCGAACAAAACACCTTGTACTCATATATATACGAGCTTCTAGTTCACCAGTACACATATTAGGTTCGACTGAACGTAATGATTAATTATAATTAATTAAATTCAGTCGATTCGTTGTGCTTATCCGGGCACAATTTCTGATAGCAAAGTCGTTTCCTTCTGCACATGAAAACATCAGAATTTTATCAAACAAAACAAGTAGATATATATAGAGAAGACGGCACGTGTAATAAATTATCTTTGATATACTTAACGAAGAACTATTAATAATTTATTTACTTTCTATATATGTTATACCTATCTATATATGTAAAGTGTGAACCAGTTTCAGTTTGTCATAAAATAGCAAGTGATAGGACTTGGTAAAACAAGAAAAAATAGTATTTAGAACTTTCCGTAGAACACTGTTCTGCATCTCTTTATATGAAATTTATAGCATATAAAACTCTAAGGTCGCTACAAATTTTAGATCTGAACTAAATAACTACAACCGCCTACCTACCCCATTTAAAACTCACAGCAAGGATTTTGACAATGCTGCTAATTCTTGGAAGACTACGAGGGACAGGTAATTATGTGACAAACCGTTTTAAAAGTAATGATTTACCCATAGATATCATAATATAAATGGATGGAGCGCTTCCGAACAAACGCATACTAGATATTGATACCAAAAGTTTTTGAAAATAGCAATATCTCCTGAAGGCGAGAAAATAAATAGATGTATCGTTTTATATATCTATGCTTTGGAAATCGCCGTGTCCCGTGCAGAATTCGAACTCACGCTAACAGGGGAGAAAATTTGCAAACATGCCCTCAGCCCACTCGGCCATGAGCCACACTTTTATACTATTAAAATTGAGGCTTGAACCGACCTCACTGAGATTGAGAATCTCATCCCCTACCGATTGAATCAGCCTGGGATTTTATGAGTATAGCCTACATAAATAATTTACATGAAAACGGATTGACGGACAAACAGAATAATAAAGTAAATTATATGAATAATTTACATATAAATAGGTATGTTATTTATCTTATTGCATTCAGAAATATCTCCAATATTTGCTGATTTTCTGTGTTTCCCAGCTGTTAATAGGTACGTCTTAATTCAAAGTCAAAGGTAACTGACATGAGCCTGATAAGAAAAAAAAA
>QYTT01086514.1:0-14549 GCA_006980735.1 Dasypogon diadema
ACGGAAATCATATTAAAAACGAGTAAATCCGCTTAAAAGTCGAGCATGATATTTTTCAGGATTACGTTACTTGCTTTCATAGAAAGGCATATGTTAGGAGATATGTGAAAATTATTTTTTTTAAATTGTCGACAAATACTGTGATATCTGTGATTTTATTTTTATATTTATACTAAAAAAAAGCAATATTTGCGGCAAAAATGGAAAATTCCAGTAAAAATCCCATGCCATCAGAACTCGACTTGTGAACTTCGTTAAAAATAATTACATTCAAAAAAATTGGGGATTTTATATTCGTTTTATTTTTAGTAATATAATTTTAATCTTAGAAAAATAAAAGAAAGTCTGAATAATATAATATTCCATTATTAGCGAAGAATTGATATCTTAAAACAAAAGTAATGAGAATAAAAAGAAACAATTCCCTTGTTCAAAGCAAGGGTAAGATTTTTCTGCAAATTTAAAGGACATTTAGCAAAATCGGAAAATGCTTTTAGTACATATATCTCAGTAGCAAATTGACCCATAGATAAACACGATAATAAATCGAAGAATAATAGAAATCGATAACATCAATGACATAGTAATGCAAACGGTAATAAAAAAAAAATAAATAATAAAAAAAAGATGACAGGACAATGCAGAAGAGGAATTGCATTTTAAAAAGTTTGAAATTGTAGAATTGCAAGCGTTAGCGGAATTTTTGGTGCTAGTCGTAGTAAAAGATGATACCGATAGCATTTCAGAACTTCCCAGAGCATTTAATGTTGAACAAATAACAATCACCAAAATGTTATCAAAAAAATGAGAAAAAGTCACAAAAATAAATAAATGAGCTTTTCAAGCAAAAAAAAAATAGCAAGAATTAATTGTGAAAATTAGGCGAACAAGATATTTCTTATATGCTTCCAAACATGCAGAGATTAATAGCAATAATGTAACCCTATTTATCAAACGCAATCGCTGAATTATCTGAAGGTAATATATTGAAAGGTAGGACAGTGAGACGAAATTTTTACTTTTGTTCAAAGAACTGATCATCCATATTAAACCAGAATTATATTTTTAAACAGGTACAATTTTCCTAGCATTATCCTTTTGATAACACCAAAAAGGATTAACCGTGATAATCGCAAAAATTAAGTGGCAATAATAAAATGAAAAATAGTTCAGGAAATCTCAATCATAAATGAGGTAGAGAATTTACGACAGACGTGATCAAATTGCTAACAATGTAAAAAGCCTTTCACCTTCAAGTTAACGCCAAAAGATAACATCAGAGAGCTGTTTTACATGCATAAATGTGAATAAGTAATGCTAAGTCATATCCTCTTGTAGTGCAACAGGAAGCAGAGGAAATGCTTGGGCGTGGATGTATTCATTCATGTTTGCTGTCCATCCTTTGAACGAATTTTTCCTTGAAATTATTGCATCCTCTGCATGACTCTTACTACTGAGTGCATTTTGCAATTCAAATTTACTCAATTTACAGGTTCATTTAATTTCGTAAATATTCGCTGCGTTAAAAAAAAACAAAAAGAGAGAACCTCGTAAACGTAGCATGTTTTATTCAAATGACGAAAGCACTTTACCTAATTCTCAATGAAAAGGGAAAATATTAACCCAATCCCGTTGAAATAAAGTACAACAATTTTGTTCGCGAATCTTCCTCACCCCCCACGGCGAATAAATAGAGCTTCATGTAGAAAACAGAAATAAATGCGAATTTCCCTTGACTTCTAGATGGTGCTCTATAATTTGATGCTGGAATACGTGGAATGTTTGTTTTATATTTATATGCGAAAGTATTTAAATGAAAACATTCAGTGACGGCATAAAGTTGTAAATTTAATTTTTATTCACCGCATTCCATCCCCCCGCGTTTCTTCCACATTTTATCCACGATAACTTCCCCAACGCGATATTGCCTTCGAGATATAAATCATTCCCGTGAATATTTAAAATTCAAATTAAATTTTTGAGTTACCTTGTAATAATTTTTCCATACTTTTTTTTACAGAAATGGCTCTACTGCTTCCAGCGGCTCTATCAAAGGATCGCCACGAAAACGACAGCAGCGACATCCGGAAAAATTTACGACTTCGCTACCGGGACTCATTCAAACATAATCGGGAGCACGAGTAAGTATCCAAAGGAATACCCAAAAAGGCAAAATGGGCCCTCCCCTATATCCAGATTACCTTTACAAAAATATGGATGGCACGTAGCTTGGTTTAAATCCTACTGTGCCATATGTGGCGACATATTCTCACCCCATTTCCAAAAGTGTTTATATTTGAGGACTGTGACAAATTTCACAAGTTTCCAGTTGCCAGTGAATGATGCTCCCCGGTTTTCAGAGTTCGTCCCCTCTGTTTGTCTTTAAAATATGCTTACCTGTTTGTATGTGCCCTCCACCTTACGTTTCAGAAGGTTTGGTTCCATTCGAAGCAGAAAAAGGACAAATTTTCCACCACAAACAGTAAAAAATTTGATGATGTCATACCACCCCCCAAAAATACAACTTACGTGGTGAGTGCGTCGGTTTTTTGGACTTTAACTCGATTAGCAGAAGAAAACTGGGAAGAAATATTGCTGAGGAATTCAATATCCGTCCCTACCCAGGAAAGTTTTGACACTTTGATGTTGAGGGGGGACCAGTCTAATATTCTCTGCTCAGGAGGGTGGTTTCGTACAAGCGAATTACAAAACAATTTTGTATTTAATCTTTCTGGTTTGCTTTGAAGATGTTCCCTGTGAACTTTTCCGTGAAGAGCAGCTTATTTACATGGAAATTACTTTGAACAGGCTGTAATTGATCAACCAGGAATAACTTGTTAAGTTATAGCTAAACCATAAAAACACAGCATTTTATATTTTCAAAGGAACTTGGTATCTCTGTTTGTTGTATATTTATAAACGTGTATTGTGGAACTCAAACTGATTTTGGCAATCCGATGGCACTTGAGAGATAATTTCGAATAAGCTCAAAGTTTTCAATCTCATCTTTGAAGTCTTTTGGGTGGGAACAATTAAAAGTAAATTAATGGAAATTTGCGGTATAAAATTTATACAATTTTCCGGGGAATGCTTAGGCGCTTTTTAGATCCAGATTACAAATTGTACACGGAACGTAAGGCCTGAAATTTTACTATACTTTGATTTTGCTCTGATTTTAATCAAATTATGTTTGTAAACCAGAAGAGGTACGGTTTTGGTAATGTTCTTTCTGTACTGTGATTCAAAGATCCAACGAAGTTTATCGTGGGATTTCAATTATAATAGAATGCCCTACTAATGCTACACAAATAGTTCACATGGAATATATGCCCAAAGTGTATGAATTCTTGAACTCCTTAAAAGTAGACATTGGAGATATATGATGAATGAATATATGAAACTTATGTCGGGATGCCACAAGGTTCCATCTTGTCCCCGTATTTGGTTTTTATCAATGAACTCTTGTCTCTTTGGTTGACAGAGTTTATGACTTCGTAAATCAGTTGCAACTTCGTCTAACATTGTTACTGATATAAGTAAAAGATACATGATTAGATTATTTAACAAGCAACATTACAAAAGCTCTCGCCTGATGTAGAAAACAATTGAAACGCCAGAGCATGTGCTTTGTGAATGCGAATCCTTATACAAATGAAGGTTCAGACGCCTTGGAAAGGTATTTATAATGCGGAGCATTTATAAGGCGGAACTTATGCGCCTGCTGTCATAGAGGATTATGAGTTATTAACCTCAATCTTTAACGAAGGGTAGCAAACAGTAAACAGTAAAATTCTGATTGTTTTTCACCTCTGATAGTTAAGAGATGCGTTTCTTTATTAATTATTTATCCATTCCCACTTAGGGAGAATGTTGTAAACCATTTTACCATTGTATAAAAATTTTTACACTATCAGATGGATTGGTCAAATGGATTGGGGCCTATTAAGAAGTTCCACAAGACCGAAAATCTGGACCTCATGTGTTAATAATTGTTTTGCAGCAGTACGTCCCGCTTCAAAAGCAAAATGGTCTGTCCAAATAAATTACTATCATCGTCATTAGACTTTTCGCACTGACTTTTAAACAAATGATGAGAAGTTTTCCGAAATTAGACGGTAATCTGAAGAGGATTAATGATAAACACTTGAGAATTGTCATATTAATGATTTTTTGTTGAAAAACTGAACCAAATCTTTATAAAACCCTTTGCCGTTAATAAAAATTCAATAATCTGTGGGTCCTTTGGTACTCTAAGTTCAGTAGGTGCTTAACGGAAATAAAATGAAGGTGCTTGAGTTTAAATGCCATTATTAACTCATGAATTTAAAGAAGCTGTTGCTAATCTCCAAGGAGTATAAATTGTACCAATAAAATTCCAAAAATGGCAGCTTTATTACCCATATAAAAATTAAAATGAAGCCAGAGAAAATTTATTTGGCTTAATTCCCATTTCCTGTTTGCCATTCCACAAATTTAATCTGGAGATTAGGTGAAAGCGTAAAACGTACACTCTGCCGCCAATAAAATCAAAGGAGGCAATAGGGCTTTCAAAGAGAAATCACACTTCTTTGCCTTTCCGCTCAGGAAAATCTTATTTTCCGAAAAAAAACGTAATTCAAGGAACCAAAATGTGCTACCACTTCGTGACGATAAAGATCTTAGGTCTCCAGGAAAATTACATAACAACCTACCACCCAATTATAATTGATATAGGTTTACTACGCCCGAACAAGGCAATTGAGATGGCATCTCCTCCCATGCTATCGATTTGATGTGAGAGTGGCAAAAGGGAATCTGGGAATCAGTTTGATCCTACATAGCTGGTTGTGATTGAACGATAAAAGGCCATTTTTGAACTTCATCCTCACAGGCGTATAGTAGCAGGCAGACCGCTAGCAGCAGGAATATGTCTCCTGACTAAGCACCAATTTATTAACATTGCTGGAGGCGAAGTTATTGATAAGCCCTGACAACCCAGACACAAATTATTTCACAGTGGACCCGTCCGGACCTTACTTCTGGAAATGACCAAGCCACTTGGTAGTCCATGTACTATAAAGAGCCTTTGTCCAATTAACTAGCTGGGCGGTTGTGATGGCCTCATCAGATATCACAACGACAGCAGAATTTTCCGTATCCTCCGGGAATGGTTTTGTGACGCTGGCCATTAAATCTACTTTGATCTCAACCTTTTGGACGTTCGATTAAAACAATGGCAGAACGGAAAACGCCATCATTTTCCCAGTTCGTTAGAATCTGTTTGAAGTAGGCCGATTTGTTGAGATTCTATCGGTTGGCAGTCAAAATGCTTTGAATATTCTTTGAAAAAGGGGATGAAACTTGATTCGAGCCCCACGGTTAGTAGAATCGTTCCAATGAAATTTCCTCTTGGATAACTCTCAGGACGTAAAGTCAAAAGTTCAAGGTACTCCTTTGCATGTATTTTTCTTAAGATAACAGCACTCTGTGGACTAAATCTAAACTGAGTCGAAAGCCAATGGAACTTTCATCTCAGATCCTGGTGGAGGAGTATTAACAACAACAGTTATGAAATTTCTATGCTAATAATAGCTTTATAGAGTGACATAAATTCATTCTCCGTTCAAATGCCTGAAGCGGGCCAAATTAAGTATTCATGGACTTCTCCCTTTATTTCGGACGCTCAAATGCTTTTCTCTTAGGAGTTGTAGACTTGAATTTCAATTCTACTGAAACTGTTATATAATACTTGTTTAAAATCAATTTCAGAAAGCACTGTATGGATGAGTTTGCTTGAAGTGCAGATTTATTCTTACACTTAAATGCTGAGATTTTATTCATCTCGATAAAAGAGTTATTGCAGTGTTTAGTAAAAGTTAAAAGTTTTTTGCTGCAATGTTTGCAAATTACTGAAGAGGAAGGCACTAATAAAGTCTCATTGATCAAAAGGATTTGTATATAAGAATTTTAGTCGTTAGTACTTGTGTTTGTGTAGTCTTGGCTGACAGGAAATTAAGTGACGAGCAGAAAGGAATTATGATCTTGACGAACACTTTAGGGAGGATACGCGTTCACTGTTTCGTTAAATTTTGTTTAAAAGTCAAGAAGACGACAAAATGCACGAATATCGCGAATAGATATTGTTCTACAATGAATCAGCCCAGAGAATTATGAAATAATATTGATTTAACCTCATACTATTATGTCTCTAAATATATTCAAAGTATAATCTATATTAATAAATAATACTAAAAAAAAATACTCAGAGAGAATAGATGACCTTCTTTTGGAAAACATATTTGAAATTTTCTAGACTTGAAATAAAGTTCCCCATTTCCCAAGGGAGTAAGAAATTTTCTTATATCTAGGCAGAATACCACTTACATATATAGAGAGCTCAAAACAAAATATATGGTAAAGAAAATAGATAAAAGTTGTTCTTACTACACTCAAGGTGAAGCAAAGCTGCTACCCCATTCTACATGTCTCTGCGAGTAATCATAACTCAATTTACCTAATTAAAATGAATTAGTGAGCTATAAATAATTTGCCAATTCGTTCAGGTATCCTGTTTAGGTAAGAGCAATTAGTCAACCTAATAGAGCATGCATCAAAAGGAACAGATGGGGAAAATAGCTTTGGTTGTGTCGTGTAGTAACATAATCCAGACACTCTGCTAAGTGGACATTTATTAGAGCCGTAAACCTTGTGGGTCATTATTACAATATTGTAAATAATATATCATAGATGAATTGAGAGAAATCATGGTGCTTCTTGGACAAAGAAGGATGGGTATGGTAAATAAATGTTGACCCGACATATGTGTTGAAATTTGATTCCCTTACGTATTACACAAAGGACTCTCTGTAATCAGTTTTAGCCAATTATTCGATTCCTTGGTCTTATCTAAACTTTCTAATAAACACTTCGAAACAAGGCAGACAAATATTCTCACAGTTCACCTTTAAAATTCTCCACGTCTTAATTATCCCATGCCCAACTCCCCTATTTTCGACTGAAATACGAACTGCCACGGTGAGTTGAAAATAATCGCTTTTTCTAAGTGAACAACTTTTTCAGCTATTTAGCTCCGCAATGACTGGAAAGTTGAAAATAATTATCCCAATTCAAAGTTTTTAAGATAGATCGCATCAATCACTCCCAATTTGCTTTTCATCCTGGTCATGTATCCGAGGAAAAGAAAAACAAACTCTCTCGGATTTCCACGTTGGCTTACCGATTTAAGATGAAGTTGTCACTTCCGAACCATCTAAAACCCAAATTTATGTCACTTGAAATAAAAATCTCATTTAAATGCATAAAAAATGACGGTAATTCTCCAATTTATCTATCATCTTATTACAAACAGTCTGTTTTCCGCAATATTTTACAGGTGCCTGAAAACTTTCTTTCTTAAGCTTTTTCATCCTGTTTACGGTGCTCTTTTACTTTCTAATTTAATTTTCGTCATGGTGTAGGAGATTTTATTTTATTTTTATTTTTTTTTTCATCTCTAGAAAATTCACACCTTCTACAAATATAAGAAGGAAAACTCAAAGTAAGAAAAAAAAAATCTATATGGGGACTGCCATTGAAGAGAAAAGTTTTAATGAGATGACGGCTATAACGTTGACGTAGTTGTTGGAAAGAGTGAATACAAAATGAATTGAAATTATACAAGTTTTCTCCCTCATCTTATTTTTTCTTTGACAGTAAAGCCTGCAGCTATGTGGGATTTAATTTCAAGTTTTAATTCAAATGCAGAATATGTCATTAGGGGATATAAAAGTTAGAAGGTAGACTCATATTGAAATGTCTTCCGTAATGGGAGCAAATGAATTCTAAATAATTATGGGTGACACTAGTAGTTCTCACTTTATCACGTTTAATTATATTTTTTTATGGAATTTAGGGCAATATTAAGAGAAGGGAAACATGTAACAAATGAAGTCGTTGAAAAAATGAATGATAAGAAATATATGGGGCAAAAATACATCTATATAAAATTTCAACTGATTTTAAAGGAATGAATCGTCCTTTTTAGATGTTGTTGAGATATAAAAATTCCCAAAGAACTTTTCTACACTTGACGACGTATTTTTAAATAAATAAATATTCTGCATTTCTTTAAAATTGTGTTCTTAGTTTTATATATGAGGCTGAGAGAGTAAAAGTAGTCTAACCTAAATGCTAAAACATTAAACGACAGATTGATGTACCTGGTGGCGTAGAATTTTATTTTCATTCTTGACGAGACCTCTTGATTTAGTCTCTGCTGTGTACTTCTATTGCGTAAAAATCCTCAAATCTGAATCATATAGAAACTGTGTTTTATTCTTAACGTATTATTATTATTTTTACGATGGATCCAAAGCTTAAAGAAAATTGGGGTAGGGGATAGAAAGAATTAAGTTGAGTGAAGGTATCGGTGAACACTTTGCTTATAGTAATATATGTAAATAACACACAATTACAGCCTAATATAAGTCCCAATTACTCTTCTGCAATTTGTAACTCAGAACATGTATTTATAGAAAAAAATTAATAATTAAAATGCCATTCAGTCGAGAAATGGAAATTGTCTGACGAAAATAATTCCGAATTCTTTTACAGAAAATAAGGGCCTTTTTTCTCTTGGAATATGATATCATGCAATTACCTTGTCTTGTCCTCTTTTCCATTTTCTAATAAAAATTTCTTCAGAAATAGATATGGGTATATTACACGTACCACACAAATCTACCAAATCCCCCAAGAAGTATCGCTGCCACACCCCACCATAAGCAATGGTAACTAACTGGTCGAAGGAAGGAAATTAATTTCGGCAATTTATCAATTTAAGAGAAAATTCCTTAGCCAGCAATTCAAGCTATTTCCAAAAAAAAAGTGTAGAAACGCAAATTACCTTTTTACGCTCCCATCTTCATCCTTTTATTGTTTTCATTGTGCAAAATGATGCTGACTTTAATTATCAAGGACGTCAAGGACGTCAAGAAGTGGGAAAGACGACCATTTAAATGGTTCTCCCGACAATAAAGCAAATTACTGTTCCAGTTATCTTTCGTGAAAATTTATGTTCCTTCTCTGTTCGCTTTCCCCAACTCAGTCCTGGAACGACTTTAATTTACTTCACTCCTAATTACTGAACAGAACCATATCCTGTATCTTTCGAGTCCGGTCAAAGTGGACGATTTTTTAAATATTCTTTTCTTGTTCGGATCTTAGGCGACATTTTCATAATTTTTTTCCTTCCAACACTTAAGCAGGAAGAGGAGAAGATTCAATCGTCATTTAAACAAGGATGAACAGCAATGGAGCAATTTATGGAGAGAAAAAAACAACTTGAAAGGAAGTGCCTTCCACAGTAGCTATACAATAATTTGGCATCCTTAAAGAGAAAAACTTCACCCGGTTGCTTAAAAAATAAAGCGCCTCTCGGGAGGACAGGAAGCTGCTGAATGAAATGTGAACAAAGGTTCGGGAGTATGCTTTTTGTCCTCCATTTATGCCTCGCTACGTCGTCGGGAAAGACTTTAAGTCTATTTACGATGGGAGATGTATTTGTTTTTCTGATGAACAGAGTAAGGAATTCGGGTAATTTTGTTTTATTTTAAGATTTTAAGACACCCTGCATACACTTTGTTTTATATTACATGACCTTGGGGAAGGCTTTGGAACGGAGACAGAAAGTCTTCTAGACAATATCCTCTTGAGACATTTTCAAAATATTACGAGTATTTTTGAGCCATTTAAAGTCAAATGAAAATTTGCTTAGAAGACAAGTACCAATTTCAGCTGACTTTAATTTCTTAACTTTAGAAAGAGAAAAATTAATTGCCATCCAGTAAAACTTGAAACCTTTGGCTTCTAATTAGTGATATTGATTTTCTTCTTGAAGGCAAAGAGCAATATAAGGACAAATACGTGTTTTTCCCGTGATATTGTTTATACCACCAAATCTTGAATGCCAGAAGTAAGAGATACTCCTTAAGATAATCTAATTGATGCATGTATTGTACAGGCTGACACCATTTTAGAAACAATAGTTTCACTAAAAACTACGAATGCGTGTAAATGTGATTTCCTAATGATTTGAAAATTCTCCAGTAATTGCTTCATGAACCTTTCACCTTATAGGCAGAAACAATGATGTTAATTGTTTGCTCATTCCGTATGCGTAATACCACTTTATACAGACGGTTCGAAGAAGTACTCCGTTGGAGAGACTATTGGCTCGAGATAATTTTATTTTTCTTAAGCTTCCTGATAATAATAGCTTATTCAATACGATGTGAGACGAAAGGTATATTTTTTATACAAGAGACAGAAACTTGGCGGTCTCCGAAAATAAATATCGTGGGGCAGGTGTTATTGCAGTTAAAAATACATTTAATTCTTTTCAAGTCTAAACCTTTAAAACTGAACAAGAGATGATATGGCTGGCCATAAAAGAAAAAGGTTTCATTCTTTATCTATGGTGTGTGTTTATTCTAGCACACAATTGCTCAGTGCTGCAAAGGTTATCTTTCTAGAAGACTATCAATTGCATTTACCCTTCATATTCTTTGCTGATCAATATAAAATTGTCTAATTTGAGTCACTATAATAACCAATTTAATGTGGATAGTAGGCTTCTAGGCTTGATTTTGACGAACATTTAAACATTAAATATGAAAATATCTCGATCTCTATCAGGGCCGGCTCGCCATATAAGCAAACTAAGCAATTACCTTGCGTGAAAAATTTTGTGGAGTAAAAACATCCCAAAAAACTTTGATTGGAAAAAAATCTAAAAAGGCAGAGAATTTTTTCTATCGAACGAGTAAGAAATGGTTATTAAAAAAAGTATTTAAATCCATATAAAATATAACCATGACCTTACATTATATCCCAGTAGGAAATGTATTCATTACTTCATCAATGAAGTAATTAACATATGTACACTATTATACATTCTCAACATTAACGAATTTTAACACAGTAATATCATTAGAAATTCATGAATTTCTCTGTAAATGTAGGAGTAAAAATAAGATTCAACTTTGATCACCATTCTCTTTGGTGCTTTTGTTCTCAAAATCATCAAGCAAACGCAAATTTCTCTGATGCAATACCTTCTGCATTACCCTGTCAGTAAGGATTTCTGTTATTTTACCCTTTGCATTACCATACCATTGACGTTAGCTACTTCTGTTATTCTTCCATGAAATTTTTCATTACTGTGTTCATCAATGGCAAAGGGCATAATTAAACGAACTCAGATTTACAGTTGCATTCCACAATAATTTTGAAACCAAGAAGTTTCAGAAAATTTCACGGATCCTTTGCATGAACTACATATTAACAACTGACCAAGTGTGATATATATGAACTGAATAATTCTATTGGAATCGCATATAATTTCATATCATCCGCAGTTCTTACTACCTTTTTTTAACCAAATTTGGCATTTCAAAAATATATTTCAGGAAGTTCTACTTACCCTGACAACTGTTTGCAAAATTCTGACCTTTATTAAGTATGTTTCACCTTACCGATTTCAAGTATTTGGTTACTTTTCAAATGCTTATTTAGTGTGCAGAGCTCTAATATTCTTGTAAAAATTGCTTAAATCGAATAACTCAGATTATCTCAGAGAACTTTTCAAATTTTTCACAATTACACAGAATCTTTACAGTGGTTGTACAAATTGTAAGCAACGTAAACAATTTACATTCCTATCTCTCCTTTAGATGCTATTCACAAGGAGGAATCGAACTTTTCATCTCTGCCCTGGAAGGCAAGCCATCGATAACCATTACCCCTAACTCCTACTCAAAAGTATATCTTGCTATGATATCCCTTGAATAGAGCAATTTTAAACTTCATAAATATCTGACACGTGATAACGCAACCCTTATTTACAAACAATGTAAAATATCACAAATCATCCAAAGATTCTTAGTATTATTGAGTACTTACAGATAAAACTTCCTATTAGAGATCTCATCTTTATGCAAATTTAAACCGCGAGAATAAATTTCTCCTCACGTACTAAAAATCCTTCACATTATCTTAAGCAGGCTGATCTAAAGCTTGGAATTTTTATCTGCACAAACTTCAGTGACGCTAAACACCCAATCAATAAAAGCTCGCTTCTTATCAATTGAAGGACTAATAAATTTCCAATTTTTGTTATCGTAGATATAAAAATCCTTGAAGCGAAAATTTACCATCATTCGTGAACAGTGGTATAGTATAAGATAGCTATCTTGCAGCTTCCCGCCCCCCACTCTTGGGAAAACCTTCAAGTAAACGAGATCTACAGGGACAATTTTCATTCTAAATTTAAATGAAAACGCACCATCCCGCCACCCGCTACGAATGCCATTCCACTCATGACCCAGTGGAAGTGGTGAAGTAATGCGTCACGTTATTAGGTGCTAAATTTCATCAAAAGGATGAGGATGAGAAATGAATTATCTGTCTGTAGTCTGGAATATTGTAGTACCTACTTTAAAGGTCCCTGTCCCGCACACCCAATAACCAAACGCTTTTCTTCACAATAATTGAATTTCTTCAGTCTACGCTAAAAGTCTTTTCCTCATGAGTTATTTCTTCTTTTGGTGACGTTTTCTTCCTTTTGTACAGTGAGTTTACTTCAATTTTCATGATTTCCTCACGTTTGAGACGTTTCTGCTGAAAATTGGAGTAGCACTCATCTGTGAAATATTTCAATACTACCCCGAGCTGTGGGGGTTCCCATCAAATTGATATTGATTTTATATGGTTGTAGGGCGGCACAGTCACTCTCTTACCGTCTATCCAATTTCGTCAAATGCCATTGTTTCTGATTACAACAATGGATCTATTGAACACAACATCTTATATAAATAGACTTTTGGCTATTTGCCTATTTTCGCAACACAATTTGGTAAGGTATAAAATATTTACCATTCATGAATGCAAGTTTATGTAGATTTGATGGATTCTATAATTAACTACTGTTCATCTTAGAAGCCTTTAGTTGCAGACATACTTTAAATTCATATTATTCCTCTTACCAATGCAGCCTTGAATAAAATTAGCTGCTCCTGTAACCGAGGCACTGGAGGCCTATAATTAAGACTGAGTTTTTCCGAAACCACTGGAGTCGCAACGATAGATGCAATGGAAATAGAAATAATAGTGTATATGGTTTTTCCAAAGCACCCCGTAAGGCTAAGAGAAGTGCATTCCACTCCTTTGAGGATTGTAGCTAGTCGCAAGCACCATGAAGAACAAGAAAGCACTGGGATTAGATGGCGGAAGTTCTGAAGCTTCTTCTAAAAATGTATAATCGGAGCCTGTTCGGGAATGTATTCCCCGAGTGCCGGATACTTTTAAAAGAAGTCAGCATTTTTCTGGATTAATAACTCATTCCAATAGGGAAGCTGATGATACTAAGAAGATAATTTGTTATTCCTTCCTTCAACCAGGAGAAACCACAATTACCGAACATAAATGAAGAAGAATACTTCTGCAAAAAAAGCTCCCTGAAAAATTGCCTACATTCATTAATTAATATGGACCCATCCTTTCCTCATGTTCTTTTTCACCTTTTTTCAGAAGTTTAGAATCATGCCTGCATCAGAAAATGCTCAGAAACAGCTCGCTCCTCCTCCCTCCTTCGAATATTGTTCAGGAATGATTATTTTCTTTTGTTATCAAGGTGTGAATTTAGTCTGCTCATTTTACACCTTCAAACCCTTTATAATAAATTTTTGACCGTACTCCTACCAGACAACAAAGCTATAAGTGCACCCCTGCACAAAGTCTCTGGAATTCAGGCCCTTGACTTTGAGTTTTTTTCGTTTCTTATTGCAAGAAAAAGTTAGACAATACCACGGCTTTGGAGGGGGGAGATCCGCGCCCGAAGGTAAACCTGGAACGCATATATGAGTACTTTTACATTGTGAATGGCACCCTTTGTGTATTACATTTGTTTAAATGCCGAGGATGACTGACCTGTGGAATCAAACAATTCTATTGTTCTTTCTTTTTTTTTAGTAATTAGTAATTAGTCGCTTGAAATCAGTGAACAATGGCCTCTTTTACAAATATTCCAGACAGCCTTTTTGGATCATAAAAACGTTTTTTTTCTTTAATTTCATACTTTGGAAGGTATATTTTTCGGATACGCAGTCTTCAAGAAACCTCCACGCATTTTTTACTTTGTGGACGTTAGAGTGCAGAGGCACTAAAGGGAATTGCTGATGATGCCTGAAAGTTATCGGGAATTCTCTAACAAAAACATTCTTTTATATTTTTCCTAAAGTAAACAACACAACTGTATATCCTGTACATCAAAAATTAAGGACAAAACACTTCGTGAAAATGTTTTTCATGAGATCATTGAAATTCAAACTCATCTCAAACTTCCCCTATGAAGAATACGACACAATAAAATGGGATCCTTGACATTTTGTTAACAGTTTCCTTCTTTCTTTTCCAGATATTGCGTAGAATTTGAAGTGCTCAAGGCATCAAAAGCATGTCACAAACTTCCACCATACAATTTAATGCTCGAAGGTATATCAAATCAATTTGTT
>QYTT01086517.1:4115-19323 GCA_006980735.1 Dasypogon diadema
GCAAGAAATAGACAATAAGGCGTCTTCGAAATCTCACTTACAGTTTTAAGTATTTGCTGTTTTTTTCTGATTTGATATTGCCTTCTATTATTTATGTATTTCTTACCTTAATTGCGAAAATTCGGTTAATTTTTGTGGGAATATTTTTCTGCAAATATTCGGCTGTGTCAGTGTTAAAAACAATCTTAGCATTATACAGACCCGCTGCGCTTCTTCCTTTTTAACATAATATTAAATTCGTCTAGATGGTTCTAAAGTTTTTAATGATTTTTGAAATATTTACCGTTCAAATTGTATTTGTATTTCTTCGAAAGTTATTAATAAATACAATCGATTTGTACAAATTGTAATTTTTGCTTGCTTTTTTTCTAATAATGGGGGTTTCTCATTCGCCAGCTTGAAAAATGATCGATTGTTGCATTTGCGAAATTTTGCTTACCAGCCATAAAAGAAAGAGGTTTTTGTATCGAATCGTTACTGGCAATGAAAAATGGATTTATTTTGACAATCCTAAACGCAAAAAATCATGGAAGGATCCCGGCCTACTATCAACATCGCAAGCAAAACAGAAAATCCATGGAAATAAGGCTTTGCTCTGTATCTGGTGGGATCAGAAGGGTGTCGTGTATTTTGAACTTCTAAAAACTCGTCAAACGGTTACTGCTGATCTGCTACTGGCAACAATTAATCGATTTGAACCGAGAACCGAAGGAAAAACGCGAAGAATGGGCGAAGAGACATGGTAAAGTCATTTTGCTCCATGACAACGCCCAGCCGCATCTGGCTAAACCATTCCAGAAAATGTTGGAAGCACTACGCTGGGAAGTCTTACTACCCTAGCCCCCGTATTCACGTGACATAGCCCCTTCTGATTACTACTTGTTTCGTTCGATGCAGCACGGACTTTCAGAACAATGCTTCAATTCCTATAAAGAAATCGAAAATTGGTTGGTCCAATGGATTGCCTCAAAAGACCAGGATTTCTTTGAGCGTGGAATCCGTCTCTTGACTGAAAGATGGGCGAAAGTTGTGGCAAACAACGGAAAATATTTATTATTATCTTATAATCAAATTGGAACAGAGCTAAAGCTTCATGTGCAACTGCAGGAAATTTGATAACACGTTTTAAAGAAGAGTAAACAACTAAATGAATTTGAAGGTCAATAGTGTTCCGAATGATTCGAAGACGAACCCGTCGCTGTCGGAAAGAAATGTTTGAAATTTAAATGTGTGAAAACTGATCGCCAATTCTGCAGCCATGAATCAATACAGAAGGCAATTGAAATTGTTCAAGAAAATAAAATGGTCTGGCTGTTAGCAACTAAGACATTTGGTGTTCCTCAGGCTGCTCTTAGAAGACATGCATTAGAGCCTAATACCAAAGCATTAGGAAGATAGAAGGTGACGTTTCCTCCTGCCATAAAAAGGATCTTAGTTGGGCACTTGAAATTTCTAAAAACTCAACTTTTTAACTTCATTCGCAAAGCAACTCAAGAACTTGGCTTCCAATTAGCCGAAAAAAGGACTATGTTTCCAGTTGAACAGGATTACTGGAGTCCATATCTTTTTTAATTATAGCAAATGAAAACGAAAACGAAGTTCGTCTGGCTATCAGCTATGTTAGTTGCCCGTATCCTCTTTCGTCCGTGCAATTTTACTTCATAAAAATTGGATTCATTAGCTCTAGAGATTTCCCGAAGAGAATCATTTTCCATTCCGAAATATCGGAAACGATTGGAAGTGTTTGTTATTCTTCAATCCCAAATAAAACTTACCTTTTAGCTAGTATTTGTCATTGTAACGTTTTGCTTAAGATTTCAAAAAGAAAAAAAAACTTGATTTCGTGCAGTCAAATCCATTTCAGGTCCCAATAACTAAACTCCATGGATACTTCGCGCTTGTGAAATTCCCTCGCAGATGCACAATTCACGTGTGTACAACCAACCAACTGGCAAAACAAACATTCCTGCTGGTGCCTGGTGTCCATCTGATTTACAGGTGCAACAGGCAGAACTGGGTGCTGCCTTACTTTGCCGCCTTCTATCCTATTCATATTAGTCTTGTGGGTCTTCCCTTCCTTGAGATGAGAGCAACTCCGGACGACCAGCAGACCACGTTTCGCGTTCCGCACTATACTACTAGCTAACTCTCCTGCTGACTAAAGTTTGCTGAAAAAGTCCTCGCCACGCCATCCCGAAAGAAGCTCCTGTTTATGCGGAATCAGCAGACTTGGGGGGGCTTTTGGTATCGGTTACATTCGGGATGGAGCGCAAAGCTTGTTCTTTGGAGATGAAGATTGGAGCCTTCTTCTCTGAGTTTCGGCGACTTCCTCTGTGACTGTGACTTGTGGGGAATTAACGGATACACGAAACGAGTCCCCAACTCGAGAGTAAACTGGTCGCTTTGTTGGCTGGCACTGGCTCTGGCACTGGTGCTTGCTGGCACGACCTACGACCACGGCTTGTTTTCGTCTTGCACTGGCAGTTACGGAGGCGTCGCGTTTGGTGTTAGTTGGTTAGTTAAGTGTTCTTGCGCCGTGTGCGGGACGTACTTTGCATTTCGGACTCGCGTTCTTCAATTACATACAATTTACGAAAGATGTCAATTATCCGCGAACAGTATAGTTTACATTTACATCATCTCGAGCGGGATCCTCCGCCACCCTCGCGAAATTTCTTCATCGTTCGTTTGAGTTTAATCGGGCGGAATACAACGGAAAGTGGAGGAAAGTGAAGTGAGAAACGGTTAAGGACAACGAAACGTAAACGAGGGGTTAGAATTAAGTGCATGAGGTGTCAGTGGTTGGTGGGTGTTTTTGCAAAGGAGTAACACATTCTGTTCTGTTTTCAGTGTGGGTGGAAACTCGAGAGTGGTGTTCTTGGTGTTTTTAGTGCTCGACTTCGTTTATCGCCGAAGGTTGAATTTTTGCAGCAACAACAACAACAGCAAAATAATAAGAAAAAAGAAAAATTAAGATTTGAAACACGTTGCCGCGGTCAAACTGAAAATTGTGCATGCTGTTCTCGTGATTCGTAGTGTGAATTGTGAGTTTTGCCTTTTGTTTTACCTCCTCCCAGTTCTAAGCGCGGCTGAAGTGGTGGTGTGTAAGAACAAGGAACACGACCGGTTGTACCGCATCTTGCCGCACATTCTTCAATCCACCGCAACAGCATCGCCTCGCCACACCATCCTCTGTTTGCTGCCCCGTTTTCGAGGGTTTCACGGACTTGTTTATCTGATCCACCGTGCCCTACAGCCATGGTAAGTTAAGTAGTGAAGTAAAATTGCTCGTGCTTGCCTCGGGGATTTTAAATCCTCACAAGTGTAAAGGTACCTACAACGAAAATCTGTTTTTGTTGGAAGAAACAGGAAATGGTGCTGGGAAGAATACACGGTTGAACTATGGTCGGGTTCTGGACTATTGAGACAGGCTATAAATAGACTTTAGAGCTGCATGCGAAGCTACCTTTGTTTTTTTTTTAGGGAGCAGTACGTTATTTTGAAAGTTTTGCAAGTGTTGTGAAAAACTTTGATTTTTTTCTTTTTCGTCTTTCTTTTTTTAGAAGGAAAATATCAATGCAACACTAATTCCGCCCATAAATTTAATATGCTATGCAAAATTCTTGAAATTCTTTTAGTATTTATGATGAGCACTTATAATCCAGATGAGGATAAGGAGTCTGCACTGAATTCTTGATGATTAGCAATATTTGCAAAAATTATTTGGGTATCACTTAAGGGGATTGGAAAGATTTGTTTTTTATGCCAAAAATTTGTTTAAGTAATTCGCTATGATTTTTTTTTGGATTTACTATTTATAAGTTGCTTAAATATTCAAATTTAATATTAATTACTAGGCACGAGGCTTGTCGTAAGTAAGTTGTGGTGCAATTTCTGTACAAAAATTGGGATTATAGGAAAAGATGTGTCTAAGATTGATTTGGATCCCAATGAACTAAATCAGGCCTACATCGTTGGTTCCAGGATGAATAGCTTTTTTTCAGTCAAGTGTTTCGGTGCATAGTTGACAAACTACTTATGATGAATTTCAGTTCAGTTTAAGGGAAAAATTTCCAGGAAAGTCCCTGTCATGTAGGGAGTACCGCACGGAGCAATTCTTGATACCCTATTATTTAATCTATACATAAATGATATATCGTGTTACGTGAGAATGTCAAAAATACATATTGTGTGCAGATGATCTTCAGATGTACATAAGTGGTGCACTGGAACCTGATTATCAATCTCCTTAAAAATGGCGTTCCTTAAGTTCATGTTGAGTGAACTTGCTTCCGTTGAACGCTTAAGGCGTAAGGAATCCATTTTTTACCTTTCTAACAGCCTTATTATATTTTTAATAAAGCACGAATATATACATGTATAATTTACATTCTTTGTTACCTTACCCTTTGCATGACCATGTCATTCATGCTACGGATTGTCATATTTCTCGATAAAGTCTTGCATGAACATGGTATCAATGACTTGATTTTGTTCTGGGCACTTCTCACCAAGAAATTTTCAAATATATTACATGGTAATGCATAAAGTAATCAAGCCAACCAAACTTTTTAATTTATACAGATGCACAGTAACGCACGAATATAGATTTCGGAATATGTTTTCGTATAAAAAGTTTCGACTGAGAATCCAGGAATTGTATGTGCCTTTATATGGCGTCAGCTACATATCACTTAAAACTGATCTTTAATGAAAGAATTGTGTAGGCTATTTTTGAAGAAGTAATCAATTCCCTGATAATACAGAAAGTAGTCATGGATGCATTACCTCCAATGACATCACTATGTAAAAGTAATCGATTCTGTTAGCTAGCAAATAAGCAATTGTAGCTATACTCATGCATTACAGAATCGAAGTGGTAATGCTTACATTTTCTACTGGGTTGTATGTATTCAAAGCTTTGATATTGATATCTGGGGAATTTCTAAAATCTTTAAAAATGCTGGGAACGAAATCTAAAAAACTGAGATCATTTCCAAGTTCGATCTCAAAGTTTAAATTCTGAGATTCTTTTGTTCTGCACTATACTCATATCCATGAATATCTGAAAAATTTTTTGCAACAGTAAGTAGCACGTAGCATGTCAGTTTAAGGTTTTCATGAAAAATAAAACCAAAAAATTCATTTGGTTGTTTATTACTTAAGACAAATTTCGGTGGAATTGTCTTATCTGTACACACATCCATGTAATCTGATGAAGCTACTATACCCGTCTTTATAGCATAATCACTAATGTTGTGCGCTTCGTTTAACGACTAATACATTACGCGCATGGTTTTCTTTTTTGTTCTTTGTAAAAGAATTCATCGTCATGAAAAATGATCTCGCTCTTATCTTAATAGCTGCAACTACAACTTGGTAAAATCGAATAAAAAAAAATTGAATGGTTCAAGAATGCATATCAAAGCGAGGGAAGTTTACCAATAAGAATATCCAGCGGAAATAGTACAAGAAGAAAACATGGCAGTAGAAGAGAACCAGAACCAGTTCATCTGGAAAGGTTAATTCACGACGCACATGTGCTGCAAGATCCCATTTATGTGTGTATGTAATGGGAAGACGTGGATTTCTAAAGCGCGCGCATCTTTTTTGAATTGGTATCAGTTAAAAATTTTTATACCATAGCATGATAGTATAAATCTAGCCGTCAAAATGTTCGTTCAAGTCTAATTAATGCCATAAAGTTCAAGTTTAAGGCGGAAGTGCTTGCAAGGGTGTACACAATTCCAATAAATCTCTGTTGTTTTGTTTTTCATTGATGGCATTTCATGCAGCAAAAACAAAAGCAAAACAACAGAAATGTCAACCTTTTCCGGTTGCTAGAGTTCATACAGCTTTCTCTAGATAGTCTAGATATATAGAAGCAATGTTCCAGACCAACTCACCCAGCCCCCAGGGCTCAAGTAAAAATTAACAGAAATTGCTGAAATTGAAGAACTTACCGCTTAAGACTGAAAGAGGAGCGGACTCAAGCCGATCCAACCACCGTGCACGGGATCATATTTCAGCGCGCGCAATTGAGATCTATGGTATCGGTACTTCACCTTTTCGACTTGTTGATGCCAGGCAACCGATGGAGGAGCGCCGAGCGGTGTTGCCCCTTGCCCATCTACTGTACGCCTTTTATAAACCATCCATTTACTTTGACTTTGCACTGCTTTTGTTTGTTGCACGATATTATGACCCTTAAGAAAAGCAGCTGTAACAATCTAAGATCTTAAGATATCGCGATGCAATGTAATTTTGCGAGAAGAATCAAACGCCAATAATTGTAAATTGAGAAAATGAAGGAAATAGCACGAGAAGTGGACTAATTAAAAACTGAATAACAACAATTAACAGAAAAGTTTACATTCAAGATCTATAGTCTAATTACGAAATAGGTACTAAGGGGAAGAAACGCATCAAATCCCAGCATTAAAATTGCTTCGTTTGTATTATTTTCAGCATTGTTTCAAAAAAAAAAATATGCCATCTGTAACCAGCTCCAGCACATATTAGAGCGGAAGTAAAATGTAGTGCTCCATTTTAATAATGAAAAAATGAACTGAACGTGTAGATGAAAATGCGAGCCAATGCGAAAATACTATAGATTTTTTCTTTGAAGAATTTTAGATAAGTAAGGGAAAATTTTATCCAGAAAATTTCCTTAAATAGTTTCAGTTTGCCAACAGTTGAAAAGCTCTCTACGTCCAAAAGTTTAGTCTACAAGAAAACTTTGAACGAGTTCTGGGTTCATGATGTAATTTTCCAACATTATGCACTAAATTTCTTGCCAGGAGCACTTTAATTTTTTCTCTATTAGTTTTGTCATGTCAAATTATTACAATGTATGGACTTTGAGTTACTTGTTGACCCTGTTTTTAAAGTATTTTACATGCACTTGTAGAAGCTATTGAAAATTGGTTGTTCCAGTTCTGATTTAAGTACATGGAGATACTTATTGATTTTTATCTTTTTTTTCCCGCATTGTTATTGGATACCTTAGCTAATTTATATTAGACTAGAATGATTTCCCTGAAATGGAAATCAGTGATTCTAAAATTATGTACTACTTATTGTATGTTGTTCTAAGTATACTCGAGAAACAATGGAGATTTATTTTAACAATTTAGCTAACGCAGGATTATTTTGATTAAGTTTATTGCACGGTTTTGGAAATGATATAATGAGTTCGGGTAAGTCGTCTACAAAAAGTATTCACGATTGCCGGGTTTTGGCTAAAATACTTGAGAGGGTAATCTATCTGCAAGTAGGAATTATGTTTTTGCCAACATACTGCCATTGCTTGATATGTATTAGCAAAGCCTTAGACTCTCACAAACCATCATAATTTGCTACGAAAGTTATTGTATATTTTCTATTTTTCCTCGTCTGCCATAAGATTCATTTAAAACACTTCGAATAGACGTAAACATTTTGTGAAAGTTCAAAACACTTCCTCTATTCCAGTGCCTCTTGCTTGTGGAGTACCGCAGGGATCTATACTTGGTCCTTTACTGTTCAGCCGTTATGTTAATGGCATATCTGTGTACATTTCTACGCATATTTGTGTAATCCAATAAATACAAGTGTTCTTGCTTGATTTATTAGCATTAGTAATACCCCAATTCACTCAAAGTTACATCACATTTTCAGTTCTGTATGAAGGCTTTCAGTGGCATATAAAGAAAAATGCAGGCCAAAGAATGGCTGCCTCTAGATTTTGAGGACCCAAAAAATTCAAAATGCACGTCTCTGTCCAAAGCTATGGCCACCTGGGATAATGAGGGAGTGATCCTGGTTGATTTTTTGAAAGGATAGAACACGATCACAGTTTCTTATTATGAGGGTGTGCCCTTATGGCCCAGATCTGATACTGTCTGATTTTTTTTGTTTATTTCCAAAATTAAATCAGAAACCGTGGGGATCCTTAATTAAAGTAGAGGCCTTTGTAAAAGGATAGTTCCAAAACAAGAATTCTTTTTTCTATAGACAAGGACTAAAACTTGATGAATCGTGTTCAGCATAAAATACGCTTCGTGGTTATTTATTTAATGATTTTCACAATACCTCTGGTGTACCTCAGGGAAGTCATCTCGGCCCACTTTTATTTATCTATGTTTTTAAGGTATTCTAGAATGCTATGTTATGTTGACGACGTCAAGATTTTCCGTGCTGTTGGATGCCTTTTCTAGATGATATCCTACTAATCGTTTTCCCCTTAGTATCAATAAGTATACGACTATATCTTTTTCTAGTAAAAGATTATTTTTGTGCTTTAATTAAACTATTGATTGTCTTTTTTAAATATATCCATATTCCATTTCGCTCTTTGGGGAACACTGATTTTTTTAAGATTCCTCAGTAATGAGCAAAAATTAGTTTGTTCACCTGAGGATATGTCATTGTAATCAGAATTTAGAATTTTTCCATTTATCTCCCTGTTTTATTAGTAGATATGTACATTACTGCAAATAACATATTCAAGGCCATTTACCTTGTACAGGATGATTACATTCATTCATTAATATTTCAATTTCTCCAGTCATCTAGAGAGAAGTAAAATGATTATCTGAAAAGTTCTTAAGGGCAGTTATTTATCAAAAAGATAAAAGCCTCTCATTAAGATAAGCAGTTTGGGTACAAACATCGGAGGAAATATGCTGGCTCTAATTGCGTTGTAATGTCTTGGGTTGAGTTATAAATAATGATGGTTTTAATTCCTATTACTTGCTGACTTTCACCACGTATATTATGAGAGTCACATTGTAGTCTGTAGTAAATTTTATTTTAATCTGGACCAACATTTGCAAAGTAGATAGAAAATGAGAAGTAAGTTGCTTGAACTGTGTCATTGTTGTGATTAATGCTAGGAGATGAGAATTTAAATGCCTTGTATATAATGTAAAGGAAAAAAAAAAAAAAATAAGTAAGGTTGGTATATGTTCTGAATATACCTTGAATTATCATCGAAAATCTAATGTTCAGATGATCAATACGTACCTTATTTTACATTTCCTGTATCGGTCACTATTTTTAAATACAATAATGCCTAGATTGAAGTACTAGAATCACACGGCGAAATTAATTTTTATAGCCTTCGCAGTACATCATACAACTACAAGAAAACAGTCTGTATTGTGAACAGCTTTATTGACCTAAGCTCAACGGAATTTGCTCATATATTTTCATGTTATTCAGCATAATACTCTCTAGTGTCGAATAAAATAATGTGAACAAATAAGAAACGAAGTTATAGCAATTATTTACACCATCTTCCAGTTGATTGTTGACTTTTTTCATTAATTTTCAGAGATTTTCAAATATAAAGTGGTATTGTCCATATTAAGTGTACACTTGTTCAAATGAAATGTAGGTCGGTCCAATTTAAATGTTGGCTTGACCATATAATAATGTCGACGCTCGACGTGGACAACAAATTACTTCGAACACGAAATTACTTCTGGAAACAGCATAGTCGATATGGGAAACAAAGTCAAGCTTCGAATCCACCTTCAGACCAAGATCAATAACGTATTGAACGTTATGTATTATCACGCTTCCACGAAGTGAACTCACATACCTCACATTTATTTATATTGAATTTTAAATCATTGTGCCTACACCAAAAATAGAGAATATGTCCATCTGAGGAGAAGCACAGTCACTGATATTATTGATAAAAGAGAATACCTTCATGTCATCAGCATTAATTAAAACATTGGAATGCCTCAAAAAATACACGATGCCGTCTCATCAATTGAAAGAAATAAAAATAATAGGATCAAGATGACTGCTCTGAGGCACACCTCAGAGCCAGACATGGCCTCAATGATGCTTGATTGAGAACCGTGAAACATTACCTGATAGGATCCATCGGATAGGTACGAAAGAATCCATTTCAAGAGTAAACTTGAAAAGCATAAGTTTTGCGAATTAAATATAGTTAGTTTGTAGATTTTTATTAAAACCGATTATTGTGTTAGATGTAACGTCCAGGGACATATGAGGTAAAGGCTTTAAAAATCAGGATGTGAAACTTGTTAGCAGCCGCCAAATACAAAGCAAAAACTTAAAATCAATAGAAGCGAGTTAATTCATTTTGAATTTGAAAGAGTAATTCGTAGTAGACAACTCAAAACGAAAGCCAAGGAAGTAAGTGCATCCAGGATTTGAGATCATCTCGTCATCGTCATTAAACACCTACTGAGCATTGGGTAAATTAAAATCACTAAGGAAAATAATGTGACAAGCTGAATTCACAATATCAAGCACATGATTCAAATAAAGTAATAAGATGTCGGAAAGACTCTGACGACATTTAATTTGGGCACGTCGTCATCAATTACTTACCTGTGGCGAAGTGTGACATTTAAATTAAGCAAGCCGACATTTCGACATTTGTGTTGGACAGGTAGACACTTAGTGTGGACAGTACCATTTGAAATTTGGAAGTTTCTCAAAATTAATGGGCAAGTCGATATTTAACTTGGAAATGGTATATAGAACCGATGAGGTTGTAAAATGCGATTAAGTTCCTGATGATGTAATCACAAGACTAATAGGCCTACCGATAAGCAAAACCCTAAAGGAAGGTTACAAAAATAAAGTTAACATGAATTATATATTGTTACCGAAGGATAAATAGGTAATTTGAGTGTGGCGAAGGAATACATTTATGTGTGGTTGTTATCCTTTGAGAGAAATTTACGTGAGAAAACACAACTCATCGAAACGCACTAACAAAGGTCATATTTTTTTTATCGTCTGCAATGTTTCACGTAATTAGTTCCTAATGGCTTCTCTTTCATAAGTAATCTTAAGCAATAAATACAAAAGAATTGGATGTGTCTTGAGTTTTGGCTATTAAATAACAAGTTAAATTCCCTTCTAATTTTACCACTCAAAGGAACATACTGCGAAGGTGTGCCAAACTCTTGTTCACTGGGCATAGAACCCATAATTAGGAATTTTCTATTAAGAAAAATGAAATTGGACAAAAGTGCGAACTGGAGGCAAAATAATTTTTACATTTTAACGAAGCTTTTTTCCTTTCTTGTTGAACTAAAAAAAATATAAAATTGTAAAATTACAAATTATCTACTTTTAATCGATTTAAGCACATTTTACAAAGCTCGCAAAAATTAATAAAACAAGCGATAAATTGCTGCAGTTACCTCCTAATACCGAAGATTTATTACTGCTTCCTTCTCCACTCTGACACTCTGCAAGGCCCTTGATTTCACACTATAAGCGAATGCACCCCACTCCATCCCAAGAATGAGCAAAAAGCTGGTCACACCACAATCGTTTAGCCCAAGCATATGTTTAATTCACTCCTTCCATGTAACCGT
Source organism: Dasypogon diadema (assembly GCA_006980735.1). NCBI lineage: Eukaryota > Metazoa > Arthropoda > Insecta > Diptera > Asilidae > Dasypogon > Dasypogon diadema. Next base: position 15,473 of record QYTT01086517.1, read on the forward strand.
AAATCTGATGGGGTTTAAACCACTCGTTGACTCCCCCTTCTCCAGAGGGAGGGGGGGGTTGTTTTCATGAAGTACAACTTGGCACCCAATTAACCGCTACAGTAACTCGTAAATTCAAAAAGTTGCGCCTCATTTTGATTGCGAAAATTTCCTAAATGGGCGAAACTCTTAATTTTCCTTCAAGCACTAAACTAATGATCTTCTTCCTCCAGCTATTGCAGCTATCGTCTTTCATTCCAACGTCAGAGCCATATAAACCTATGAACAGCAGCAGCAGAGCAGCAGATAAGCGTTGACTGTAAAAGGGATTGGGGATGGAAGGACGAGACGGAACTGCTTAAATTAGAGAAGTGCTCCAAAAGCCTTTCCCATATTACATTAACGTGATTCGAAATACCGGTACCGACGCCGTTTCGGTGGTTGCTTAATGTTTTTATGAGGCGTCGTAGAACTCTTCGCTTCGTTAAAAACATGAAGACCACCCACATCCCTGAGAATGTGGTAACAGGGGACGATTCATCTATACCTAGATGACATGGTGGAAGTCGAACAAGTAGACACACATGACCCGCAAAGAAAGCCCTAAAACCTCTACAGAATGACTTGTAAACAGTTTAGAAGCACCATTCGGGAGATATAAGTACCTTTCCTGCCTGGGAACAAGGAAACCAGGCCAAACCATTCAAGTCTGACAATGAATGGAATATTTTCCCTATAAAAATAATTTCATCTCGTGAATTCTTTAGACTCCTTGCTGCCGCCAGCGTTTTTTTCGTCCGGAACTGATTTATCCGTGAAATTTTTCTTATCGACACTTGAAAGAAAGTTTTCGCTAACTGAACTTTAGGAACTTTAAGAAAGGTGTGGAGTTTACCAAATAAGGTACAATTGCAAAAATAACTGGGCAGGCAAGTGGATTAAAGCCTTCGTAGAGAAACGCTCCTTTAATATCAGAGATGCTTTTAAAACCCGTCCGCTGGAATGCCTCTCGAGATCCCTCGGTTTTTTGTAGGGAGAGTATCCTTCACGACCTTTATCACTAGCTCTCAGTGGCTTTCGCTCTCCAGCATGGTGGTTCTCTATTTGGTGATAACCGGTCCAGCTCCGACTCGACGGTTGCCCTTCCACATGCCTATCGGATACAGACAAAAACCGTGTGCTCGGCATCAACCCCACCGTTCTCGTAAAACAGGCATTCTCTACCAACTTTATGGACGTAATACCTAAAGCAAGAATAATTTACTAGGCTTTTTGTCAAACCACGATCCATGATATTTCCTCCTTGTTGGCCTGTCTTCGCCCAATCTCGGCCTTTTTGTTGTAAATAGTTTTCCTTGCTTTTGCGAGGAGTCTGATAGAAATCAATCCAGAAAACTCCGGAACTATGTGGTGAGCACAGGTCATCCTAAGAGCGCCCTAGTTAGTCAGTGTTGGATCTGTTTTCCGCACACAACAACAATAGGGAGGGAATATCTACCTGATTTTTGTTCAATTTTATTTATTGTGAAAACAAGAAACGTTTGCAACTTTTATTTTTTGAAAAGTAAAGTTTGTTTTTGTTGTTCTAGTACAAGGGGTTTCCAGCATTGATCTATCACTTTAAGTGTGAAAATGTCTGAGCTGCTCCCTCGTTTGCGTTGAATGCTTCTACAGATTTTTTTTTCCGGGTGCAAGACAGTAGAAAAACACCACTCTTTTAGCATCATTAACCTTGGCACAGCTCTTGACCTCTCAGTTTTCTTTATGCCCTTTGAAACTTTATAGAGATATCTATGATGCATTCATTGCGCTGCAAAAGTAAAGGAAAAACAGGCACAATAGCAAAAGTTCCCTCATCATTGCACGGTATATACCATCTATAGTAAAAACAGGTTTACTCACTCCTTTCCAACCAGGCTGAAGGGCCCTCCACTTTCAGTCGAGTTGATATCTGAAGCTCTTTAGGTAAATCTCATGTTGAGGCTCCTTCATTCCGCAGAGCACTCTGCTCAATTTCAGTTAACTTTAATCGAATTGTGGCCAGGTTGTCGTTTGTTTTATGACCCCATTTTTGCTACCTGAAGAGCTCTTATCGTCCAAGAAGGATTTTCTAGGTGAGCATAAGAGCCCAAGTGCACTGAGCTAATTATCTATAAGAAATCTGATGAAATGGCACCACAATTTGTGTTGGATTCAAGTTGTGTGTCGTTGCCTCCACTGAGGCTGAGCTGACATCGTTGGGGTTGAATGACCCTTGTTATTATAGAAAAAGGAATTGACCACCCAGTATAGGTATTAAAGTTTGATGATGGAAATGTTATTATGCCAGAGCATAAAACTGTTGACTTACTGGAAATTAGAGAGCTTATCACACCCAAGTGCAATGAGGAAGTCAGTTGTATACCAGATCTAAATTGAAATTTCTGAAGATCACGTTTTGCTATATAGAAAACTTCTGTGTAGGACGTTGACATTGGAGCATTGTATGAAATAAAGTAAATACGATAATTGGATAGATGTTGACGTGGGTGATCAATTTAGATAAAAACGCAATAAATCAGCGAAAACAAACGGAAGGGAATTTGGTAAGAAAGAAATCTCTTGAAATATTTCTAGGAAAGATGACGTTTTTCTAAATAAACTCTGAATACGTCTCCTATTTCCAGAAGTTATTCGTTTTTAAGAATGACGAATGAAATGCCATTTAATACACAGTTTCGATGAAATTGGAATTCCATTTCATTATGTTCGGTGTACTGTAGTTGCCATAAGACGTCAATGCGAGTGGTATTGTTATTTTTTCCCGGAATTTTTGTTATGGTTGCAATCTAGATTACTACTTATTGTTCATCCAAACAATACAGCAGGGAATAACCCTATAATGTACACTGAACAGTTTAGGTGGAAATTTTTGGGGGGAGGGGAGGTTGGGAAATATATAACCTGACAAATGTTACAAGTTCTGTAGTTATGTAGAATTCTATTAATTATTTTGGGATCAGCCTAATTATGGAATTTTTAAGCTGCACACAGAATGAATCCCAATCCTCTTGCAACTCAGCTTGGTTAAGAGTAGAAGAAATTGATCTAATTATTTTCATATTATCGGCATAAGCAACCATTGAGGAGTCACTTATAATACTCAAGAAATCACAAAAACTAATGGTCCAAGATGACTTCCTTGAGGAACATCTGAGGAAGCCAAAAAAACTAACGCAATAATAAAGAATTGAAGGAAATCCTTAGGGGTGATTACACGGATACGATTGAATTCACCTCAGAAGAGCCAATGACATTAAGTTTTAGCAATAGTATTCTATTTGTGTTCATTTCAAATCTGTTCTGCAGAACATTCAGCATTAGCTAAAGTGGATCTGTGCTTCACAAAACCATGCTGCTTGCAAGAAATAATAGAACTCACTTGAAAGTGTATAATGCCCATTATACATACTTGAAAAGTTTAGATATGAGAGCTAATTTAACAATTCGTCTATAGATTGTACGCATTCATACATCAAAAGCCTCACATGAATACCACTCACTGTAATACCAAGGATCTCGATCGAAGAGATTATTTAACACGTGACCCTTATTTAAAAGCTCACTTAGGATACAAATTTCAACATTTAATTCTCTCACAAAAGCTTTTATGGTATTAGTGCCAGTCAACGTGTTAAAAATAACGAGAATAATAAGGCGCCACATTTACATCTTACACAGGTGTCAGATCAGTTATCAATTGAGCTAAAATACCCAAAAAGTTTAAAAAGCAAAGCTCTTCTATTAATGGGGTCAAAAACTGCGCTAAAATTGACAAACATCCATAAACCTTTTTATTTCTTTTACTCGATGTAACGTTTTTTAAATTATTC
>QYTT01086521.1:0-14297 GCA_006980735.1 Dasypogon diadema
CTTTCTCTTTTTCAAATGATATCCGGGGATCAATGCCTTACATTGAACTACAGGCTTGTAATCTTTCGGCTAGATTGAGATGTTACTAATTTAGAGAAAGCCTTTATAAATTTATCTTTTATTACTAAAACTCTTTTTGCAAAATGTGTACGATTCAAATTCGTATATTCCGTTAAAAATTTAGCGTAAACCGAATTAGAGCACTTTTGAAATAATGAAACCAACAAAAATATCATTCTAATTTATGTTGAGAGGAAAATAGATCACGCATTCTGGAGATATTTTAAAATTCAAGGCCATACTCTAATTCAAGGGCCCACTAGAAAATTAGTTTCTACCCAGAAAATTCAAAATGCATCCCAGGATCCCAGCTCTAAATGTCTGTCATACAGATGCTTCTGCAGTCACTTAAATCTCGGAGTAACAACAAATCTTCTAATTTTAGAAACACATCGTGCTGTGAAAATCGTTCCACTTCGTTTAAAATCTCATGGAATGAATAAGACGTCTGTAAATGACTTAGTACGGCCTTGTTGAGTTCAACAATTTTCCACCCCTAACATTCAGCGAAATTATCTTTTAATGAGCAGACGACATCGTTTCTTTTGTATCAACTCGTTGCGAAATTGATTGATTTATTTCGCACATTGATTGCACATTAAAGGGGCACTGTGCACTGCAATAATTTCTGAGAACTGATGAATGACCCTTAGCGCTTACTCTCATCAAGGGTAAACAGAAAGTCGTGTTGATAGCTTCAAATTTTATTATTTTTTGGTTCAGTACTATGACATTAGCTGCAACAAAGTGCAAGTTGCATTTGTGCAGCGTCAGAACCATATCGGATTTCTATAGTTAATACGAAAACTCTCCGTAAGTAGGATCACTGAACTCTGGCTAATAATGAAAGGAAAAATTTATTTAAGATGATTGCACACTAATTTTAACTATTTACGTCGAAAGCTGTATCGGAACACAAAAACAAAAAAAAAGTTGAATTTGTATATGACATGAAATGTGAGAAAGAATTCAATTCTTGTTTTTATATCATTTATAGACTTCATTTGTGGAATTATTAAGCAGAACGAGAATGTAAATTCGTATATAATTGAAAGCTTTAAAGGAATAGTAGAAACTGCAATCTTTATATTCATTGTAACCTTAATAAACGGAATCGTCGACTGATCCTATTATGGTCTTTTCACCACTTTTGAGTCAAAAGAACGGAGTACGTGTTTAAACGTGAATTGTATATTTATTTTGACAATCTCTGCATTTTGTTATGTAAATTATAAGTCATTCAAAGGAATTTAAATACTTTTCAACAAAGAAGTTCGGAATTTGTGGAAAAATTTTACTTCTAATCTACTGAATTTATTTAAACTTTAGTAATTCTGTGTCTTTTGAAACCACTGTTCTCTTTTCTGTATAGTAAATTAATTGCAAACATCAAATAAATAAATATATATTTTGCGGCTTACAAACCGACTGGAAAATTAATTTAAGTTAACCGGAATACCTGAGTCTGTAGCTAATATTTTAAAAAAGATCGTCTTTAGAGATTTCCCACAGTTTAAGTGGATCATACAGCTGGCAAAATAATAACATTACTACAAATAACTCCGTCAGCTTTAACAGGCATTGAAAGATGCTCGAAAAATGAAACGAAAGAAATCATCCATTTTCAATAAACTTTTCTTCTTTAAAAAAAAAGTACAATACTCCTTAAAAGAGCTAAACAAATACCCTTACTACTTTTCTTTTTCATTTACTATTAATATATTAATAAATTTTATGTACAATAAAACCTGCATAACCCCGGAACTTATTGGGACTTGACAAAATTTTCCGTTATGAAAATATGTATAAAAATTTGGGACACCAATTTTTTTCCGAGTGGGCAGGTTTCCGATTTGCACAGGATCCGCCTTGGACAGTTTTTACTGTATTTAGATTACTCATTTTATAAGCTTTTATTTGATACCTCACACAGTGGCAAACTTTACCTCTTTATTGTATTAATCTATATATATATAAGTAGATAAAAAATATTATGATGGAAGGATATGCACCTATATATCATTCTCAAAAAATTCACACCATGGACACACCTTTGAGTTGTACTCTTGATAATAATAAAAATATGAGACGTTTCACTAGGGATCAAGAATTAAGAATTTCAATTTAATTAAATAATATAAAACCGACAAAATTAAGGTGGGGCTGTGGACTGAACACATTGCAATTCTCTCTTTGAAAATTAAAACTCCTCGCCTAAGTTCCCCTCACAAAACTGTAATGTAATTTGTTGGAAATGTTTGGCATTTTACACGATATCGTGTTGTTTTGTAAAATTATACAAAAGCAAAAAGAATTCTAAACCGGGTGTCGCATAGAAAAAGATATAAATCAATAAACGTTTAAGATACCGTATCGTGCAACAGGAATTCGCTACAAGCAAATTTATGTTGCAAGATATTCTATATATGTATGCTTTACCATTCGTGTAGTCGATGCCAGAAGATAAGTTCAAGATAAGTGCATTTGAATTTTCTTATACTTTAGTCCGCAGTAAAAAGTATGCTGTTGCAACCAACAGCAGAAAACACCAGGTGAAAACTGCATTAAACCTTATCCCGATAATAAATTACTTAATAAACATGACAAACTCCAGGTAGCTTTCTTTTTATCAGTCCAAAAAGGTAAATTTATAGTGATTAAATTAAATCACGCGGGAAATGTCTGAAAATCGTTTAAGTAAAGTGAAACAATTGCCATTGTCCAGTCGTTTCAACCCGTTCAGTGGTTAACTACTTCAATCTACCTTAAAAAGCGATATGAGTCACGATTGAATACTGTTAGAGCACATCAAGAAAGGCTAACATCTCACACCTTCCAGACTAGGAAAAAGCCTAAAAAGTACATAACTCGCTCAGAAAATTACGTTTTATTATATTATCTTCTGGTAACCAGTTTTCAGTGAGAAGAAATTCTTTTTTGTGTTTGTTTTGCACAACTGGCAATCTAATTTGTAAAGTTAAACGCTTTAACATTTACAGCTACTCTTTCTAATCATTGAACTAGTACCGACCCAAAGGAATTAATTTTAAGAAGATTGAATAAAACTGGTTCAATTTAGATGAAAACATAACCTCCATCAATATTCCTACTTTGTAATTAATTATGTAAGCGGCACAAGATACATCAAAAAACAAGATTCATTTAATGTAAACCAGATTCATTTTTATCGATGTAAATGGATGTTATAAGTACTTACAGTCATTATTTATAGTCAATTCGTCATTAAAAAGTTAAAATAATCCCTTGTAATAGGAGAAAATTAATAATTCCAATTACATATGCTTTTCTCGAAGCGATTTCTATTGTAGTATAGTATAGGTATAAAGTTAGTATTGAAAAGGTTAATTTTCAACTCCCTGGTATTATTATGGTGCATTTGTTGTTAGGCCGGTAGTCGAATTCGTTGAGGCGCAGTTTTGTTAGTTTGCTCCTTTGTGGGCATGCATTCGACTTTCTTTGCAGGAGTGTTTTATTTGGGTAGCAGTGATTCAGGCAATTCTACTAACGAAAATTGTACTTGCGAAGCCACTGGGATGTGGCATAATATAATTTCAAGCTAAAAGTTGTGAATTAAGTTTAAAAATAAGTCCCAACCTCTTTTTCCTCTAAGTTTCCTTTTGCCTAAGCTCCGCTCATACAGGCATAGGCTTGTCCCCTGAGGGCCCTGAGCTTAGGCAATATCTTTAAAAAATTGGTAAATTGTATCGAGCACACAAACCGTAGTTTTAACACAAATATTCCGGCCTGAATGTTGATAGGTTTTAACATGTTCAGATTGATGGCCCATTTTTTTCTTACTTTACTTGTCGGTCAATACTGCTCAGAACTTAGATTATATAATAATAACTAAGATAGAATATACATACATTGAACGTGTGACTCAAGAGGTAAGCCACTCGCACTAAGCTTATCTGACATTTCTCCAGACAAAAATAACCTTATTGGACGTTTTTGAAATGCACATAAACAGGCTTCAGAAAGACTACCTCACTAAATAAATACCACTATGAGTATGTTGATTGCTTTCTGGAACACAGAAATTACGAAATATATATCATTTTAAGCTAGGACTGGGAAGGAGAATTTTTATCTAATAAGAAATTGCAAATTTCATATGGCAGCCCTCAGAAGGGGTTGCCTGATTTGGTTCATTTTCTACCAAGATTTTACTAAATGTCTTTGTGCCGAATTTTAACTATATACTTCGTCTTTACTACTTTAACTATATACGTTGTCAAAATAGGAAAGATTTTTTGGCAGTTACCCAAATTATACGATTTCTAAATAATAGATAAAATAATTTTATATTTATGATACTAGGCTATTAAAATATCAATTTGCAAGTAGCGAAAGTGATACTGTTAGGATACAATGTGAAGTTGGCGTTATTTTAACTGCAAGCTGATTTTTAAGTTTCTCTTGATTTGGATATTGAATCAGATAGAAAACTGATTCATGAAATGTATATAAGTTATACATAGATCAGAATAAAAAGAAACGCAGCATCATTGTCATTCTTTACGTGAATATTTTTAAGTAAATTGTTGCAACATCCAACGCCCAACGGCTTCAAATTATTATTCTCTTGTTAGCCGAAAAGCTCTAACCATTAATAGAGCTCGAATGCGTTGATTTCATAGAATTTAAGAAGCTTGCTGATCTGCTTACAAACAATTAGAAATTCTTTTGCTTGAAAAGGATTCTTAAGTGCGATCTGTATACGTATCCATTATGACAGTCATAAGACAGTGGCTAGATAATAATGAGCAACCAAATGAAATGCCAAAGCCCGGTTTGCATCACAGAAGATGTCGGTGTCTGCTTGAACGACAATAAGAATAAACATTAACAATTAATTGAAGTTTTACATGAAAAATTGTGTGAAAGTAGCCGTCGCTTATCAATATATGTATATGGATCGATCTCCTTCATGACATCTTCAGACCTTATCTTGCAAATGACCGTAACAAAATTCACAAGTTGGAGTATGATATTTTTGCTCATCGCGTATTCTCTATCTAACTATAAGCGTTCCTGCGAAATCATCCATTTAATGGTAATGCTAATGTGGAAGAAAATAATTAGAAACTGATGCGTAGCTATGGTATTGAAAATTTGAAACCTACTAAATTATTGTTCATTTGAAAAAATATTAAAATTATTATTAATTTTTTTATAGATTTTCCATTTCAAACATTTCTTACTTACGTATTTGTGGACACAAAAAATATCACAAATGGTTTAATACATTTCCATTTGCACTCATGCGAATTTCCTTGTCAAGAAGGAAACAATTTATTATCCGCATAGTTCGCAGCGCAGAAAAATTAATTAGCTGGAGTCACACAGTTATTGTTTAATGAGCTTAAGTTAGCTGACTGCAAATTCTTACAATTCCCTGACGAAATACATAATGCGGAAAAATGTGAACAGGATCTGCAAAGGTAACCAGCTTATATACACACAAGCACTGGTTCTACGCCCAGCTTTCTGTTTTTTATCCATAACAAGTGATAAAGAGTAATGTATATAACTTAAGCACGTGCATTTTATCCCTATTTAATCTGGCAATACCCTCCTGTTCGAATTCTTAAACGGAGCAAGAATGTGTCCAATCATTACGAACACTCTGTGCCCTGTGCCCCTGTTCTACTTCCTTTTCACATGCAATGGTTGCGCAGTTGTTTGTATGAGAGCCAGCTTGAAAGGGATTTTCTGATTAGTACACCCACAACCAAGTTCTTTAAGGTGTGGCTCTTTTATCGCAAGGATATCTCATTTGTTTTATCTGTGATTTACCTCTGAGGAAAAGGAGTTGCCCCATTGTGAGTTGGTTTAATCAGAAATTACGTTGCAGTCAATGATACCAAGGGGGCTATGAACTTTAAGTGAAGCTATTAATTCTGGTTTACCACAGATTTTTTAAATGGACGTTTCAATTTCAGATTAAGAATCTTCTTTTAACTCGGACAATATAAAGTCATTTATTGGTCTCGTTGAGCACTTTGATCGCATTAATTATAATATTTAAAGTGGTAAAATTCCCTGGTATGTATTACATGGTATTACATTACAAGACGGGCTAATATAGATATGTACATCTTTTCTGCACATTTTCAGACTTGTCTGACTGGCTCAAATCAGTAAATATTTTCTTTAGCGATTTTCTAGCATCTTCAGACATACTGGCCGACATGAGCACTGTTTTTCTCCACATATATTGTCCCGCTGCATTTCAAGATATCTTACACGTTTTTATCGTTTGGTTACATAAATAGAATTTTGGATTACGGTCCCATCGATATTTATCGTGAAGACAGGGGAAACAGTATTTCCTCTTATAAACTTGTTTTGATAGTAGGTAATGTTTTTTATTCTTTAGATGCTTTCAAGTAAGTCAATGCATTCCCATCTTTATAGAATTATCTCTGACAAGCAGGAAGAGTTGTAGGAAATATCATGCCGGCTCACGAATATAAAGTCGTTCGTCAATTTTCCTGGAATTATATATCAAAAATGAGTGTTTTCGATTTATTCACAATTTTAAAAACTTTTTCAATAATTTTTGAAAGTTTCTTTAGTTATCTAAATAACCAAATTAAAAGTTTCCAGATATGTAGTGATTTTTAAATCATATGATCATAAAAACGCTGAAACGAAATGCTATGATAATTTGAAAAATTCTTTTTGAATTAATATCGGAATGAAAATGAATTTGTTAAAATATGCTAATTTGAAATATGAGATTAAATAATAACCTACTTTTCTCTCTTGTGATTTCTCAATAAGGCGTTTAACACTAGACAAGAATCAAAAGTTGAAAAGATTGAAAATTTGGGTCAATATTAGAAAGAAGGATCAGTGCGAAAAGCGAATTTAAATTCAAAGCGAATTTAATTTTTATTTTGAGTGAAAAAATATACGTGTATAAGCACATTTTTAAACATAAATAACTGCGTTTTTTCATAAACTCCTTTCATCATTCTACATGGACGTTATAAACACATCTACAGCTTTCTTGGTTAAATTTACATGGTCTAAATTTCAGTTCGACCTATCCTTTTTTTTACATTGACGCTGCGCCTTGTTTTACACAGTTATAACTAAAGAGTGATTGAAAGTATGCAAGTAATGATCTATTTTATTAAAAGAGGAGTTCCAGAAAAAGAAGAAATATATATATAGGTATCTGTAATGTAGAATGATTTGAAAAAAAAGTTATGAGAATACGTAGTAAAGCCGAAGTGTTTCTGATCTACAACACTTCGAGAAATTTCTGACCTAGCTACTGTTCTAGGGTCATCATTAGCGAATGCGGCTTATGACAAATTAATCATCCGGCTTTCGAGGAAGAAAATTCAATACAGATGATGAAATTTCATTTAAGATCCACAAACAATAAATTCGTGGGCGTTTTTTTTCTTCTTTTATTTACTAACAATGTGTCTGTATCCGAGAGCTAAATCTATTGATGATAACATTTAACTAGAATTTTTACTGTTTGTTATCCTGAAAGTATTTTATAATGAGTTCCCCTTCTAGTGCATAAGGTGCACTTCTCAGTGGAGAACCATGCAAAACATTTAACTGTTAGCTTCAACCAAATGATATAACAAAAGGAAATAGTTAGTAATGTAATGTTAACGATCAGTTAAGAGTCACAAGACTAGAAAAGCCGACTTTTTAATACAAGTTGCTACTATTAGCCTTTAAGGATACTCTACCCCAGAGCTTCGAAGAGTCAGTGTTACACTTCAAGAGCTCGTGGATAAAAACCATATCGGCAACCTTACACGCCGTTGGAAAAGCAACCAATCAGCCCAATAAGATTATGCTCACAGCATATGATCACTCCAGCAGTAAGCTGAAAAGATCTTAGGATCGTTTCGTTCCAAGGGAGATTTCTAAGCGTAAATCTTGAACTTGAAAATTGACACGTGTATATAATTTCGATGACAGTGCATTGTAACACAAAATGGAGGCGCAAAGCGGACGAATTTTGTAATATATGGTCTAATTTCACTAAAAATCTATATCAGGGAGTTTTCAAACCCGCGGATTACGAATTTTTGATTAAAGTTAGACTGCTCCTGAGGTGTCAGTGCGAAATGCATGTGACAAAAAGATACAGAAAAAAAACGGATATAAAAAATTCGACTGAAACATTGAAAATGCGAGCAAACATATATGCAATGATTAATTTTTGTGATAAAATCAAAGAGTACTAACATTAATGTTAAGAAAGATAAAGATCTTTCGGTACCCCACGCTCTTATTAAATTTTAAGGGTTATCCGTTTTAACTCTTTCGAGACGGCTGGCACACATTTGTACCATTATATTTTAAAATCGAAACGGTTGGTACACATATGTACTACAATAAAATACGGATGGTACATATATGTGCCAGGTCGCCTAGCCTAAGTCCCTATTTCTAGCCGAAACTTGTTGCCATATTTTATCTTCCACTGGGTCCCTCAAAAAATGCTACTTCAAATTTCAACTCTGACTTAGTATTCGAAAGCCGTCTTGAAAGAGTTAAAATTCCTGGATCACATAATAATTATTTTCTACATTTTAGGGCAATTTAAAAATAAAAAGGACGAAGACATACCCCAAAATCACTGGCTTTTAGCGGACTGTAAAATTGTGTCCCTCCAGACTTCCTAGAGCCTGTGAATTTGGGATATGTCTTCATCCTCTCTAGTTAACGAAATGCAATGCATGAAGGTCTCCTTTTACACTGTCAAGCCACGTTTACGTTTACCGTTACCCTTGAGTCATCCCTTCAAAACAACTTTCATTTTGAAGGTTCGCATCCTGTGGTTGACGAGCCATCTAATTGTAAGTCCTCCAGATATTAATAAATTAACTATATTAGGAGCTCCAATGTGCTTTCTATAATTATATAAATTGGTCCAATAGATTTAGAGGTAAACTTAAGACTATCTAGAATCGAAAATCTCAACTTTTTTCGGAATGTACTTATTGGAAATTACAACTACAAACCAAATTGAATTAATCTTTCTGTCAACTTTTTTTATCAGTTTCAGACGATTGAATGTTTAATTCGAGTCTTTTTGTTATGCAATATATCTATGATATATCTTATAGTTTTATAATTATATTACATTCCATCAATTTCTTTTAACTTAAATAAATTTTCAATAATGTTAAAAATTAAGATAGAAAGCAAACTGTCTTTTAACACACAGTACCGCGTCCAAGAAAAGGATTGGAATGTTAATATGAATCAAACGTTGCCAATTTCACAAGCGAACACAAAAATAAAAAATTGGGTCACCCTAGATAAAAAAGACAAAAGATCTTCTTATGAAGTTCCAAAAATTATACTATAATCCAGCAGAATGCTGGCAATTCTGTTGATCTACCCTAATAGCGGCTTTGTTCTCCACCAAGAACAAAATAGCCCTTTACTACTTCAACACTACCACCCTAGGGAAATATTTGAAAGTCGATTTCCCTATACACACTTTCTGCTTTCCACCTACACCACAGCGAAATCAGGGAGTTCCAACAAAATAAAGTCATAAAAGAAGGGAACACAAAAGGATTCCGAAGATTGTGTTCGTGAGGGCAAAATAACCATTTCAGGACGATGAGGAAGAATCTCACCCATATGTGCGTAGGGTGAAGCCTCGACAACGGATCCGGTCCCGGCATTTTGCCAAATTTACCCCAAACTGGGTGTGTGGGTGTACATTTTTTTCCTTCAGATCTCGAAAGAACTTACCGACTGACCTGAGAAATCCTCCTGGGCCACACAAAATCTTTCACTTTTTCACCACACTACTTTTAGTAATTTCCTCCTTCCGATCACACTCACTTTTCAGTTATGTATCCACACAACCAACGACTTTCCGATTTAATGGAGAAATAATTTTCACGTAATTAGCAAAGTCGCACCGAAATTGTTTGCTACTATAAGAAAGAACTAATTGCGGGCTGAAAGGCAAAAAAAAACTATAATAATGAGAGAAAGATCTGAGTCAGAGTCAACAGCATTTAGCACAAAAAGCCGGTTCGTTGGCCTCGAGCACAAGATTCCCAGTTAACCGAAACTTCCGCAACCTCGCAAGCTGCTGATTTAGTATAATAAAAGCAGTTTAGCAAATTAGACTTAGCGTAGACTCCTAACTGCACATAAAATTTTGCTTTTACACACCCTCTGAGAACTCCGAACAACCAGAGCCGCGTCCGCACTTCTCTCGATGCAAAGAACTAATAAAGTCGTTGTCTGAGCTTCTGCTAGAAGGTCGCCTCGAATTCTTCCTCTTCTTGGCCTTCACCGGTAGAGCGTGCTAGCTAGAGCTCCAGCTCTCTCATGAACTGATGAAATGCTGAAGTGCAGTTCTCGTACAGAAGTGCCATGAAAATATTTATCGTGTGGTAGTGGTATAATGGAGATGATGATGGCTTTCTTGGCAAACTGCCCGAATATTCTGTAAAAAGACAAATTCTTTGAAATTACCTAAATCATTCAGAACTAGTGTTGCACTTTACTTTAGGTAACAAGTTATGAAAAATACCGCATCGAAGTAAAATAACCCTATATAGATTAAATTTGGAAGCGGGCCCCCATGATACCAGTGATGTTAGCGCATTCCAGGTATGCGATCTTAAAAGTCTTTTGACTTTATGGCAATAAACAAATTATGGCTCCCTTACAACTTTCTCCATCCAATCATAGCTTACAGTATGATCAAAAAATGATCACTTCAAACAGAGAATCCAGTTTTCTAGGAAATTTAGGAAAAGCCCAGAAAGCAGTCCAACCCACAGTCATTTCAAGCTGTAACGTTATCACTTCACCCGGTTGCAATAAATCAATGTCTTTGATTGAAATCAGCACATAAACCTTTCACTCCTGTTGGGATGCATACGTATGCCTCGAAGAAAATTAGAAAATTCAGTGCCTACAATATTGAATTTTTTATAGGAGCTAACTCTGTTAAATACTTCGTTACAGAAAAAATTTAGAGCAGCAATAGAAAAAGAAACATACGGCTTCTAAATTTCTGGTCACAATTTCGGGTTTCTTGAGTTCAAAAGGCTAGAATTGTACCTTCTGAAAAGGGTAAGGGAATTGTCCCGAAAAATACAATAGAAACATTTATTTCAGAAAACAACTCTTGGAGGAAATTTAATCAAGTCTTCCTGAAATCTAACTATATTCGATATTCGATTTGGCTGAGACGCACATCTGCAGCAACTCCCCTGTGGGCGCGATTTCGATTCCTGTAAAGGGCACAGTGATTTATGTGGGTACAAGTGGTTAAGGCAATTCTACTGACGAGAAGCCACTGGGATATTGCACAGTAAAATTTCACACTAAAAATTGTGGTTTAACTTAGAACATTTGTCAGGTTATATCAATAACACCCCCAAAAATTTTCCATCGCATAAGATGTGCTGTGTGCTTCATACGGTTGTCCCCTGAACTTAGGCAATACCTTAAACAATTGGTTTAATGGTCGTTAATTAGTCACATTGTTAATTATAGTTCCAAGAATTTTTATTAGTAGGTAGTTAGGCATATAATATTAACAAAACGCACTTCTTGTAATTGTCTTTTAGTGCACTTTACACTTAAATCCACTTAAACACTCAATACACTCGATGCAAAGCAACCATGAATGATAATAAGTTGACTGAATATAACTCTGAATGATCATTCGTTTTAAACCTACACACGGCCAATCGACAACAGCGCGTAAGTGTCAATTTGACAATGGAAATTGAATCATCTTGTTGCTTTAAAATGAAAAATAATGCTTTACAATGCAGTAAAAGTTCTTAACTTGAATTATACATTACTAAATCAGACAAAAAATAGAAATTCTTGCACTAAAATTAGTATACTTCAATATTTTTTGCTTTAAAGTAGGGCTGTTGACCTCCAGCTACTTCGAAGGTAACTTCGAAGATTTTTGAGCCGAAGCTTCCAAGGTCATTCTTCCAAGGACATTACCTTCGACGTTTTTAATCTTCGAAGCTTCGGTAGTTGCACGGTTTAAATAATATAACACAAATTATGAGATAGTTACGTGTCCTATTTAACAACGATGCGCTTGAATCTTAAAAACTACATGAGATATTCGTCAACCATATTTTAATCAATTTTAAAAAAAATGAAATTTAACAACTCCAAATCTTCGAAGTTTTTCACTGACGTAGGTTTGAAACGAAGCTTCGTAACTTTGAAGCCTGAAAATTCAAAGTTTTTGACATTTGAAAATTTTGAATCTTCGTTCACGAAGCTTCAAAACTTTGGAACCTCGGAATTTCGAAGTCCAACATCTTCGAAGGAAAGTAATATCTCTAGTTTGAAGTTCAACGTTCATCTTCTTTTTTCCGGATAGAGCACATGCATATCCTTCAACTACGACACTTCCAGTATACTTTGGAAATTTGTATGAATTCCAGTTTCATTCATGTCGAATGCAGTTCCCAAAAACCTCAACGAACTTAGTAATGTTCATTACACCTTCATTCAACCTAATACATGGATATCTTATGATCATTTCAGGTCTGTCGTGTAGTCTAATTACCACATAAGCAATTTTAGTAATTATTACAGCCAAGGTTCACAATTCACTCTATCGTTCTGTAATATCAGCTAGGCTCTCAAGCACCGCCGATGTGTGGCGTTCTACTCCAGGGTACCTCTGATTTTAAGCGTGTTACTCCAAGTGTATTTTTTGCTTCGGATATTGTTCGGGTTGGTCGGTCGGCGTAAGACTGACACTTTTTAAAACTTTCTATAAAAATATAAACGAAGGACATGACATCTTTTGTTCGTCGCCTTCTCAAATATCCCAATAATAGTTGGAAAAATTTAATTCCCATAAAGTGGTCGATTTTACTAGAGCTGTCAAAACTTCATTACGGAATGAAGAGAAACCAAAGAGTATGTAGGTACCTCTTTGCATCGCAGTTTTGTGTGCATGCGCCTTACAAAATAGCGAAATGTGAAATGTGGTCAAGCTACAAAGATACAATAATACAATTGCACGAATTTGCCAATGCATTAATTTCAACTGAGATAAGGAGTTTTAATGGCAAATGCTCCGGATATGTGCAACCAGCACATAAAGCCAACGAGCAGACTTTCTTGACCGGGTTCGTTACAAGCAGAAATATTCAGATATGAGAGCATGCATAGGTAGAGACTAGAGTCTAGAGAACTTGAATGAACTTGACATTGTGTGAAGCAGGAATGGATGGATGACTATGTCAGAGAAGAAAACTCTTGAACTTGAACCAGTCGGCTTCCTAGGGTTAAGTTTGTCCACGTATAAATCAGAATTTGACTTATTCTTAGATTTCTGCCAAGATTCGCCTCGAACTCTTCGATATCTTTCCTATGGCTTGTTTTTGTAAAATTGCAATGCTCCGGATTATGTGCTGCTATCTAACTTCAGTTAGTGCTCATGATTATTAATCAAGATTGCTGTCAGGTATACCGCTTTGTTTGAAACAAAGAAAATGCATAAAATAATAGGTCTTAAGCCTGGAACCCGAGATATTTGTAAATGGATGTGCTGTCTGATATATCCGTCAGTTGTATGCACAAGCTAAGGAAAAAAGAATTTATAAATTCAGGAAAATAATTTCTTTGACATGAAAAATTCACCACATTATGGAGGTCTCTATGGGGGTCAACAACATTGCCTTTAGATGAATGGAATTTGATAATAATGAAGTAATTGCGATGGCTTCTATGCAAATGACTAACATCTTCTCATATGCAAAGGCAATTAAAAATAAATCAAGAAGAAATCATGCAAAAAAAAAAAGGACTTACTCCACATTTAACTATAACTACTGAAATTTCTTAACTGTACGATTTTTCATTTCATTCATTTATTCTGATTTCGAAATAACCAACAGTATCCCAATAAGAGCGGAAAATTTAAATTTGGCGCAATTTCTGCTGCTGTGCGTTGACAATCAAACCATTATGACACTTCGATGGTAGACAGTCCGCCATTATTAAAAATGGATTACAATTCGACACAATAACGCATTCTTATTGTTAAATGTCATTTCAAAAATGGTGAAATTTGGAATGGCAGAATTCGTAAATTGCGTCCAATTTTTGGTAGACAAAATGATCTATGTTCAACTGTGAAGAGTGTAACAAACCTTTTGTGGCCCAAGATTTGATCCCAGTCCCCTCTGTACGAGCTCGGG
>QYTT01086521.1:19164-35495 GCA_006980735.1 Dasypogon diadema
CAAGATCCATACAGATCTCAAGATCGGGATCTCACTTAGGCACGTAACTGCAACAACAACACAAGATCCCGATCTTTATACAGATCTTGGATCTGGATCTTTAAAGATCTGGAAATTAGTACTCATTTTCATATGTAGGTGCATTATTCTAGTCTCAGATGTTGGTACAACTTGTTGTCAAACTCAAAAAGTGGTCTTAAAAGTGAGCAGACATGTATAATACAAGATTGTAAGGAATAAGAAAAACAAGTAAAACTTACGCGTCTGAAATATTGCAACTTATTACCTACAGCATAATAAACTAACACCTTAAAATTACCAGCTGCCAACTTGATAATGATTATCGGTACTGCCAACGTATAAATCTAGTTCCAATAAGATCCCGATCGTTTTTTTGCCTACAGATCTGGATCTTGTAGCAAAAAAACGCAGCTAATGGCTTAAACTCATTTAGAAAACGCCTTACAAAATTCTGGTAGCTAGTAAAAGATTCACGTTTGCGACGATACCAACACAAAGCTGATCCGTCAAGAAGGTCTGAAATTGAATTTAACAAGTCACACTCGCTAACTTGCCTAGACTGAGAATAGACCTTTGTAGGAAACGATAAGCTGAATTCTCGTTGTCCCCAGTAAATTTGAGGCCCCATTTATATAGCATGGATGGGTTTCTTCCCACCGAAAGTCTTCCGTTTGGAAATGCAGCGTCTTCCTGTTCCCAGTCAGTTCCAACTTGTGGTTTTGAGTTGTGTGTGGAATTTAGTGGCTGTTTAACAACTCCGAGGCTACTAAGAGGAGAGTTTGAGCAACGTCTTGGGTTTCTAAGAAGATCCTTTTCCGATTTTTCCAATTGTACGTCTAAGTCCTTCATCCTAGCTTCGAAACTGCTCTAGCTATTATTCATTAAATTTGCTTTCCAGTTTTTATATTGCATAGCAGGATTACGACATGTTTCCCAACTTGTTGATGTCGGCTTTGAATATTTATATGAGTGGAAAGCAGGCTTTATCATTTCTTGACTGCCTTTTATTCCTCTCAAGCATAACTACATTTTAAATTTTGCTAATTTGACCATTCGATGCAGAGCACAATTTGAAATCTTCTGCATTACTTTGTTAGTCAATGAATAAAATGCAACTAAATAAATTCAACACTTCTAAAACTTAATTCTTCCCGCCTTCTAAACAATGGAATAAATTTAATTTTTCTATTAATTCACCATTGCAATCAGCCTGCGGAAAGTTCACAGGTTTTTATGGTCCATGTAATTAGTTCGTTTGTTCTTAATGTCTTGAGGGTATAAAATTTTAGGAGCTCCCCAAAATATCTGTATCTGAATTTATTATTAAAAAATCATAGGCGGAAACCGTAATTGTTAGAAATTTTTCATGTTATGAATTTTTCACGCAACTTTTAAACAGGTAACTACTGTGGGCTGGCCTGTGCTAATAATTAAAAGTTTAAGTAGACGTGCATTTCGTACGATAATTTGCGCGCATCCGCAGTCAAGTGCAAATTAAAGTTATCAGAGCATACACATTGTTTTCATACTTCTAGCCGTAAGTTATTCTGAATTTAAAATTTATAACTTTTTATCTGCGTTATATTTACATTTCAATAAATTTCCTCTGTAGTAACAGACTCAAGAGTGTGCAATATATACTTAATTTAATGTGAGAATTATCATCGCAACTTGTATATAAGCATAATTTAGTTAAGATTTGGAAATTAGAATTTACTCAGATAAAGTACACAAGGTCTTTTATAGTACATTCTTGATTAAGGGGGGGAGGGTCCCTTTTATTGTTTATACGTACCGTCAATGATGACGAATAAAACTTCCCTGTTTTCGTTACTTACGAAGTGGTAGAAGAGATTAAACTAAGCATCGCAACGACAATGGATGTACTGCTATAACAAGTAGTCACCAGCGGAGTAAGACAAGTCAAAAGAAAAAGAAAAACAATTAGTAACACAGGGCACAACCAAGAATCACAGGGCAAGACGAAGACGGTTCTTTAGTACAGCCTTGGACACGTTAAGGTCAAAATGAATCCCTGCGCGATTAACTGCTATGCACATGCGGTCGACAGGCTCATTCTTACCTTAGATGGTTGTAGAGAAATTGATATGCAAAAGGGGAACACTTCTGAGACCACGTACATTATCCCTAAAAGACACCCTACTCTGGAGCACGGGAGAGGCGATATTAGAGTTCAAGGGCTGGTGGATGGGAACCACACCGGCAATCTCGCACCGCTTCTCCAAAGAAATCAAGCCGACGAGATTCAGTCGCTCACGGTAGGGCGGAAGGGCCACAGGGTCATTCCAAGGGAGATCACAAAGCGCAAATCTGATGAAATTGCGCTGGACAGATTCAATACGGTTGATGTGGATAGCATAGAATGGACTCCAAACCTGGGACGCATAATCAAGTATCGGTCTAGCAAACTTTGCTATATGGGAAACGAAGTCGAGCTTCGAATCAAGTTTCATTCCAAGGTCCATGACACATTAAACATAAGGAATGCTGTCCGAACCAAATGTGTAAACATAGCCGATAGCAACACGCTTCCTAACGAACGATATGATCTCACATTTATTTATATTAAGTTACAGTTAAATCACTTTGAAGAAAAGCACAGTCGCTAATATTCTCAACAAAAGAGAATATCTTCATATCATCGGCATACATATTGCAAATCTCGTACGTGTCATTGCTAGAGTGCTCCTCATAAGTCATAGATGAAGAATAACCGCCTACCTTCGTTTTAATGTCGATGAATTTATAAAACAAACGTGGATCATAAAATAACTTGTCTCTAATATCACCAAAGCACTCTTCCTAAAGAATGGATGAGCGAATTTTAAACTTTTCATGACACGCAACAAAGTTTTGACGGTCCAAAGGGTATCTAGTCCTAAGGAAAGTCTTCCAAAGTTTATTTTTAGTGTTCCTCAAAGACCTCAGCTCTCTATTGAACCCTGGAGGCGGGGAGGAAGGCGATCTCAAGCGTTCAAAAGGGAAAAGTGAGGTAAAAACCTCAAAGATCTTGATGTAGAAAATGCTGACCGCCGTATCAACGTCAACATCACCAAGCAAGGCCCGAAAATCTATAGAGGCAAACTCATTCGACAGGTAAGCAAGATTAGCCTTTTTAATGTTAAAAGAGAAATTAATTTCTTTATTAAGACATAGCTTTTCTGGTTCATAGAAGACGGAAACGGGAAGAAGGGGATGATGGGAGTCTACCGTAGACATAACAATTGAGGTAGATTCAACCGTTATGTTACTTGGGTCTGAAAAGAAAACAAGATCTAACTGCCTCCCCAGAGCGTGCAAAATATTGTTCACTTGGAGTAAGCCCAAGGAAGCAACTGAATGCAGAAGTTGAGACTCCTGCAAGACTCAACGCTTTCTCGTAGGTCTTGTGCTTTTTGTGACCTTTTTGACGATGAAGATTTTGTGTCCGACGCCCGGTAAGTGAAGAGAAGGAATAGGATAGGGACATATTTGGTAAGAAACAGGGCTGTGCTCGCGCTGCAGCTAGCTGCAGGAAGCAAGCAGCTCTCTTTGTGTTTATTTTATCAGTTCGGGTGGGATAAGAGCTATCTCTTTCTGAAAAACGAGAAAGTTGAGCTCAGAAATGATAAGAAAAAGAATCTGAAAACAAAAATTAGGAAGAAAACCAGTTTCTTGCACGACTCAAGAACTTCCTCGTAGGATTTGATCAGGTAGTTTTATTCACTTGCACAAAAGGGAATAAGCCGTGCGTTGGACGCAAAAGCTTCGTCAAAAAAGGTACTTTTGCCTCCTCCAAAATGAACCGTTTTAACCAAATTTTCTCCATTTCATCTCCATTTGAAATAGAGAAAAATTTCATTGATGAGCACAATCAAATTTAAGCACTAAAACTTTCAATAAGCGCCATCTGTTTTCCCGTAGAAGATTTAAATAACCAAGTAAGCTCCTTAACTTCATAAAATACCGGAGTTAATTTAACTCAGTTAATGTATGACAACTCTGTAATTTGGTACCATAAAACGCAACTCATAGCACTTAAAATAAATACAAATATGGAGAAAAGTGACATTAAGATAAATCCCAAATTAATAACTGTCTTTACTTATCTTGGGTTTGTTTATTTTAAAAAGTAAAACTAATTCGAATTAACTCTGTACTCGATAGATTAGTTCTTTTGAGTTTTCATAACTCTGTTTCTTTTATCTCATCTGTCGATAGTAAGAAGATTATTAGAAAGTTTTGTATTTAAAGGTTTACTAAATTTATCGCCATTTATTTTTAATCTGAAATATATGTCAGATAATAACTGTACTTTTTGGCAGCCGAGTTTAATTTAATTCAATTCAATTTATTAATTTAAAGGAAAACGGAAGTAATACAAATCTCGTTTCGACTCTAAATAAGTTTGTGAAGGGAACATAACAAGTCATCAAGAAAAACAAGCAGGAGACAGTCCACAATAGCGTTAACGTAAGGCGACACTTGGCCAAAATGACGAAAATCAAAAATACATCATGGAAATCCCGCAAATCAAGAAAAGAAATCTCCCTTTTGCGGACATTGTAGAAAACGGAGGGTATTTTACTCACTATTTTACCCTTTGCTAACCAGACATCACGAAGCGAACAAATTAGAAGCTTTATTCATGTTCCGCCGAAGGCAGATTCCACTGCACATATAAATTTTTACTAGACTTACCTGCAGATTCTTGTATAGAAATTTCCAGATCTCTTTGCCATACTTCTTGTAGTTTCTTCATACAGTATTTTATTATCAGTAAAAACGATGGAGGTCGGATTTAAGCCATGTAGGTATTTGCGCATCACCAGCACTACGCCAGGGGGCTCACTTTCTCAATTGTTGATATCGAAATTGTATTGCAGTGGAATTGAACTTTACTTGGGTGACTATTAACAAGACAAATATTCGTTTTTAGCCCCATAAAACATAAATAAGCCAGATATAAATCAAGAAAATTACTTGTTCCACATCGCCAGTGGCGATTCGCTACCATAACGGGAGCTACAACCTCTGCTACTGCTGGTAATACCAAAACGTGGAACTCTTTCAGTTTCAGCTATCCCATGTGAAATGAAATTCTGGTATTTATTTTGATTCAACTTCCATTCTATCCATATCAGTTCTCTTGATTCATTTCAAAGCGTTTCAGCTGTCAGTTTTTTCACAGTTCCCTTGTTTTGTGTGTATCAGCAGCCTCTGAGCATTGTAGTTATTCTTTCTTATCAGCTCGGGCAGGTTTTTATATTTCTTCAGATTTTTCATTTGTGCTTTCAAAATTAGAACAAACAGCATTTCTGTGATAAGTGGAAGAAGAAAAGTACTCTTACATAAATCACAAAATGATGTTGAACTAAGGCCAAAAGGTGTGACAGCTTAAAATTCTTGTCGAAGGAGCAATGGATGTGGTTGGTCTTATAAGATCTTCCTACAAGGACTATGGGACAATATGTTCGGATTCCTGGCACTACATTGTGTCTGAATTAAAAGGAACTGTAAGTTAATTTCGAATTTACTTGTTTAAAATGTTGAAATGATGACTTCGGTGTACGGTGCGTACTTTTTGGGTGATTCTATTGTTATCGGTGGGAGTGCTTCGGGCACGTTTGATAAACAACCAATTGAATTTATTTTTCTGTTATCTTACACCTGTAATTCGTCGTGATTTTCAGCTTGTCACGCATATTTTTCAAAGTAGTTGAACTTTGTCTTAATTAGAAATCTGAGAATTTTTTGTTAGAACAATTTACATATTTATCGTTTATGTAATTTTTATGACGTGTAGATATAGCCAAATTCTATAATTTTCTATTCTTACAGTTTAGATTTGTGAAAAGTAAATTACCAGTTTCTTCATTTTGAAATAAATATAATTAATATACGATCTGAGAAGAGATATCAGACAATATCTTTGAGATAACGTCGTTATACCATGACCAATTAGTTAGGAAGTCCATTGCACTTACTCAATTTCTTTTATATTTCGACGTAATGAGAAATAAAGAAACATGAATATCACATTCAGGACTGAAAAGATAATTGTAAAAAAAAAACTAAAAAATGTAAAATTTTGTAAGGCAGGATATCAAAAAGGAAATCGCCGAGACTTTTTTAAATTCATGTCAGGATAACAATTGATAATGGATAATTTATTTAAATTGAAAATATTACATTGCATTATATATTTATTAAAAAAATAAGTTCTATAAGACAAAGACTTTTTATCAGTAGGTACTGCTAAATTTTTTGTTAGCAACAATTTAACAAAAAACAAACTCATAATTATATTTTTGTGAAAATAAATCAAAGGAAAGTACTATTAAGCTAATACGGTAGATTGATCCTGCAGAAGTACGCTGTAAATCAATATCGTGTAAACTGAGGCACACATTTGTGCATATATTGTTAAATTAAACGATAACTCCCACAAATTGCAAACAAAATAATATGAAATATGTTTTTAAATTCTAAAAACTACTGAGTACAAACACGTCCGATGAAAAGAATTTGTTATAATTTTCAAAATAAATCATTTGCTCATTTATTCAAGCGTATTAAGCCAAAAACTTCCGTGTAAAACGAAATTTTTTCGCATTTTTTCGATCGTGTTATATCCAAACCGTACAGTCCCAGTGCCGTGTAAAGGTTAATTTATATAGCAACAACATGCGTCTTTGCTAAAAACTTGAACGAGATGGTCTTATTGATTGATGGTATGTGTAAACAAGGAAAGAAGTTATAATTGGTTTAGACCAATTATGTTATACCCTAGACGTAGGGAACAAAAGAAAGTAATTCGTTTGTAGTTAATTGTTCGCAGCTACTTGTTCTTACATATTCGCAGCTGATCTTCAAATCTGCAGGCAGTCCTACTATCCGCAACATGTCGACGCACCCTTTAGCTTAAATTTGCCATTTCGTGAATATTCCGTTGACCTGTAGTAAACACTGGCCGCCATATTGGACCCGATATTTTGAATCTCCAAAATCGGACTCCAGGTTTGAAATCAGCGACCTCCAAAAACCCATATGAACTTATTTTCATGATGATCGAGAAACTCTTGAAAAGATTAACATTTACGACCGCAATATTTGTAGTAGTTATTTAGAAAAGCAGGTTTATCAAGGCAAAACTCAAGGGCACTGTAAGTAATCTAAATGCGCCGAAAACAAGAATTCCTTAAGGATCGATAGTGTGACCAGTGGCCAGTGCTGGGCAAAATGTAATACAATGATTAATGATTACGATTACTATCTGCAACCATGATTACAGATTAATTCTTATGTTCACAGACATAATTGACTTTTGCAAGTTGGCAGACCCTGTTAATGCTATTCGCATGGCCTAGTACGTGCAGGCTTGCAATTTTTTTTCATAAAAAGACTCATAATTACATGTATTTTTCTCCAAACTCTCACGTCAAACTAAGTTTAGCCTTCGAACACTATAACTCTAGGTTTTAGTTGCTTATGACTTACATTGATGGTTAAATATTTCTCGGCGAGACAGCCCCAAAACCAAGAAACAACGCAGCATTTTGTAGGCAACCGGAGCTAAACAAGAAGCGATCTTACGATCTGATAGTTTCATAACAGATTTATTTATTTAATTCAGTAAACAAATTCAGAATTTTTAAATGGATTTTTATACTAAGCGCTGCCCCTTAGATGTTGCTTCATGGGACCGAATCAGCATTAGTGTTTTTTTAAGAATGAACCTCTATTTTGCATTTAAGCCGTGCTTTTCTTTTTACTATGTATATGAATATCTAATATCTACAGCGGTCGCATTCCAATGAACTCTTATTTGAACAGTTGAAAATTTGCTTTCCGTAATGATTAAATATATAAGACCACAGAATAACTTCTTCTTTTTCTTTACTACTTACTTTAAATACTTATAAAATATATAACAATTTATACTAATGACTCTTCCTTTCAGGGAATAATTTATATTTGCATTGGGATTCTTACATTTCTTTTGGTAATTGCAATTGGTTTTTGGCGACGATGGGTAGGTCGAGGGGCAGGCAGGATGTTAGCAGCAGATCGGTCTGGAGAAGTATCGAAACTTAGATTCCGAAAACGTGATAAAATGCTATTTTATGGCCGTCGTATGCTTAGAAAAATGAAAACTGTATCTGGGCAAGTCTATGGAGGACAGGGACGAAAAAGACGGGCCGTTATGCGGTTTGCAAAAAGAATATTGCAGCTGAAACGTGAGAATATTCCAATGCAATTGAAAACTGTTGAACCGCCAGCAGAATATCTAGAGGAAACTATGGAAGGATCCGATAAAGTCCCACCAGATGCGTTGTATATGTTGCAAAGCATTCGGATATTTGGTCACTTTGAGAAACCAATATTTTTAAAGCTATGTAAACATACAGAAGTGATCAATTTGGAAGCGAATGAATTTCTGTTTAAGATTACTGACCCAGATGATAGCGTTTTCATTGTACAATCTGGCTTAATTAATGTTTCCATTAGTAATGCAGATGGAAGTACCTTGTCGCTGAAAACAGTCAAAAAAGGGGAGTCAGTGACATCACTTCTCAGTTTCATTGATGTACTCTCTGAAAATCCTAGCTACTATAAAACAGTCTCGGCCAGAGCTATTGAAGCTTCACAGGTAATCCGTTTGCCTATGAGGGCCTTTAAGGAAGTATTTGATGAAAGTCCAGACATAATGATCCGTGTAATTCAAGTCATAATGATACGTTTACAACGAGTGACCTTTACTGCACTTCGAAATTATCTTGGCTTGCATTCAGAACTTGTTCAAAACGTAATGCGAACAAAAAAGGGCCAAACCCTAAATGTAAAGAGTTCCCCTGGACACCGAAGAGCAACTGTTGAACATGGTATTACTCATACTTTATCCGATGCAACACAGCCAGACATGTTGGCCGATCTGTCTGATCATCAACACGTATCTGCTGGCCCATCAACTATCAGTAGAAAATTTTCGTTAGGAGCACCCGAAATGATAGATGCTAGACTTCTTCAGACAACAGCTTTAGAAAGTCTTTTGAAAGAACTTGGATTAAGTGAGGCTGATAAACATTTGTTGGAAGGCAATATAGAAGTCAGAGAATTGGATCCTGGGGTTACTCTTATTACTGAGGGGAATGCAGAGGTAATTATTTCCTATTCTTAAAGCGACTTTTAGACAATAAATACATTTCAGGATGTTTGTCTGTGGTATGTAATGAGTGGGAGCTTATCGGTGCTTCAATTAACTGGAGAAATACCAGGAATTAAGAAACAAGAAAAATCTGAGGTAATTGAGGGGTATTTATCTTGTAATTTTTATCTATTAATTTATAAAATCATTTCAGGTTCACATTTATTCGGTTCACCCTGGTGAAATTGTCGGAGGGTTGGCTGTGCTCACTGGAGAGGCAAGTTCATACACAATTCGTTCTAAGCACTTTACGCGTGTTGCTTTTCTGCGTCGTCCCATAATATACAAGTATATATCACATAAATCTAATAAAAGAGAAAAAGCTTAATGTTCTACTTTTCTTCTTAGAATTATGAGAGAGCGTCCAAAGATTGTTTTAGATCTAGCTCATGGGGTAGTTCGGCGACTTTCTCCTTTAGTACGTCAATGTGATTATGCATTAGATTGGATATTCTTGGAATCTGGTCGTGCTGTATATCGCCAAGATGAATCCAGTGATAGTACTTACATTGTTCTTAGCGGTCGCTTACGTTCTGTTATCACGCAATCAAGTGGCAAAAAAGAAATCGTTGGTGAATACGGTAAAGGAGACCTAGTTGGAATTGTAAGTAGTTAACTGAGCGAGATATTTTCTGTAAATTCTAATTTTTTTCAAAGGTTGAGATGATAACTGAGACATCTCGAACAACTACTGTAATGGCTGTACGTGATTCCGAGCTAGCAAAACTACCGGAAGGACTATTCAATGCAATCAAATTACGTTATCCAATCGTAGTTACAAAATTAATTAGTCTTTTGAGTCATCGAATTTTAGGTAGTATGCAATCAAGACAAGGGGCTACCCCATTCGAAGCTAATCCAGTAACGCACAAATTCTCGACCGTTGCTTTAGTACCAGTGAGCGATGACGTACCGCTGACTGCATTCACATATGAATTATATCATTCTCTTTGTGCCATTGGTATGAATATAGCATGTTTTTGTGGACATAAGTTATGAGATTCGGCTTTCAGGTCCTTCCCTGCGATTGACGTCCGAAGTCGTTAGGAAGTCTCTAGGCACTGCTATATTGGAGCCCAGTAATGAATATCGGTTGACCTCCTGGTTGGCTCAACAAGAAGACAGAAATATCATTACTCTGTACCAATGTGATACATCACTTAGTCCTTGGACACAACGATGTATGAGACAATCTGATGTAATTTTAATTGTTGGACTAGGTGACAGACCTCCAACAGTTGGAAAATTCGAAAGAGAAATTGATAGACTTGCAATGAGAACACAGAAAGAATTAGTTCTTTTACACCCTGATGCAAGTAATTCCAAACCGAACAACACATTGCAGTGGTTAAACGTTCGTCCATGGGTAACGAATCATCATCACATACAATGTCCAAAGAGGATGTTTACAAGAAAAAGTCAATATAGGATAGTAAGTATAAAATTTTTTACATTCTTTGCAATTGATTAAAACTTTATAATATTTTTTTTATGTCATATTTTGAATAAGATAGTGATAGAGTGCATAATAGCCTTGACTTTAATATGCTAATCCTACTGATTTTTGGAATACTTTGATAACTTTTAATTAATTATAAGCTGAAATCGACAATTAAAATAGCAGAGTATTTAATTAATAATTTCATTTTTCTCAGAATGACTTATATAGTAGAGTTTTAATGTCTGAGCCAAACATGCACTCCGATTTTTCACGTTTGGCCCGCTGGTTAACTGGAAATTCAGTTGGATTAGTACTGGGAGGTGGAGGTGCACGTGGAGCAGCTCATGTTGGTATGCTAAAAGCAATACAAGAAGCTGGAATTCCGGTCGATATGGTTGGCGGTGTGAGTATTGGCGCCTTCATGGGAGCTCTATGGTGTGCTGAAAGGAACATAACAACAGTTACACAAAAGGCCCGAGAATGGTCAAAGGTTTGCTTTCAAGTGAACTATAAATTTAAAACTGTGATTTTTTATTATTATTTATATGGTAGAAAATGACTCAGTGGTTGAGACAGCTTTTGGATTTGACTTATCCTATTACTTCCATGTTTTCTGGGCGGGAGTTTAACAAGACTATTAGAGAAACTTTCGGTGATGTTTACATCGAAGATTTATGGATACCTTACTTTACGCTAACTACAGACATCACAGCGAGTTGTCATCGAATTCACACAAATGGTATGTTTTATGTAAATATTTATAATTTGTATTAACCACTCGTGATTAATTCCGAACCTTAAATTAAAAAGGAAATGTGGTTTATCGTCCGAATTTGTGAAAACAAAATTGCCGATTAAATTTAAATTTAAAGTAAATTTATTAAAAAGAAATAACAAACGTTCTGAGGTTTTTACATTTAATGAAAAAAATTTATAAATTTTTTGCATTGACTGAATACTACCCTAGTATGATGTACTGCATAGAATATTGTTGCTAGGCATAAACTTAAAACTAAATATTCATTAAAATAATTGAACCATGTAGTCTAAGATTCAATAGAATAATGTTTTTATATTTTTATTGCAATATATATATAAAATTTAACAAAAGGTTCCCTTTGGCGGTTTGTGCGAGCTTCAATGTCATTGAGCGGTTACATGCCACCCTTGTGTGACCCTAAAGATGGACATCTTTTACTCGATGGAGGATATGTAAATAATTTACCAGGTAAATAAATTCTATTTACTAATCATTTATTTAAAAAAACACTTTTCATTTTGAGAGAAAGACATCGAAAAAATTTGCTTTAAAAAATATAAATTTATTTCTAAAAAATATTTAGTTTTTTCGCTGCAAAATGTCTCTCAGGCATGCTTTAAATACGAAAGCTGGATTATTCTTAGATATTTTAAATGAAAGTTTTCATTTTTTCATAACCATGCAAATTAACTTGAATGAAGTAGAATTAACTCAATTTGAATGCGAACTTTTTAAATGATGGATATACTTTTGTTTTAAAACAATAAAGGATAGTTTTATACCTAAGTATCGCTCTGATAAGAATTTCTCTAATTTCGAAAATTTAAAAATTGTATAGAAACATATCAATGAATAATCAACCGTACGAGCTATATGTGATGAAGGGCGTGATTTATAGCTGCGTAATAATGATTTTTTTTTGTAATACATTACCTTTCCATTACCATTCTTTCAATAATAGTAATGCCCATTCCCATTATTTTCGGCAAGTAATAGAAATGGGAAGTTGCATTGTATTATTTTAATGCCCATTACTGACGCATTTCTTTGCATTACTCGCATTACCGAAAATAATGAGAATGGTAATGTTATATTACCGATTACATTATTTTCTAAAGTGACTAACAACTCGTTAGTCGTATACAGACACTTTTCCTATGACGTTTACAGATGTAAACCAAAGGGCGTTTCATTCCAGCAAACATATGCTTCTTCACCGAAAATGCCCAAATTTTATTTGAAAAAATATGCGTTTTTGAGTGAAACTTTCTGGCTAACTTATCAAATATAATAGAGTAGATGTTAAAGGGATGATATTTTAAAAGATATTAAGATTTTAATACTAAGAAATATGAAATTTTCATGAAATGAAAATTGCATAATTAAAGGAAGAATTTAATTTAAATGAACCAGATGATTGAGTTGCTGCAGTATTCACAAATTTTTTAAAATGAAGACCAAATAAGTTTAATCTTTTGACAAATATATTTAATCCACAATGAATTTAAACAAAGCGCAATTGAAGCTTTATAAAATAAGTTTAAACAATTGGTAAATATATTTAAACCTTGGACAAATTTACTTATATATCCTAAATGCTCCACCATAAGATATTTACAGATAGTTTTTTTTTTTAATTTTAATTCAAATAAACATTACACGGCTTGTTTTCCGACTTTTAGCGTCAAAATTCGGCTGTCTTAGGAATGCGAGTTAAATAATAAATAATAATGCTATATTCGTATGATTGGGGAGAATTTTAGAGATGGGGACGCTCTCGGGTCCCCGCTGAGTAGTGCGCTTTCTGGGTTGGAAGGGAAATCCATTAAAATTAATGATGATTTGGGAGACATTTTCGTTTGATGTAATGTTGCCTTTATGTTTTTTTCCTACCACAAAGAATTCTAAAAAATTTTGGTCCAGTATTTAGATGACAGATCAAAAGAAATTTAATTCTCCTGAAGACAGCGCAACTATGCATACCTCTACAGTTACAATGCGATGGTTACTCGGTAGAGATATACCGCTACTACTACGTCTGAACGACAAATTGCTGTTCGAATTTTCCTTTTTCCATGATCAAGGTCATTTAAAATTTGAACTTTTGTACATTCTGTTTCAGTTAATGAACTCCCTCGAGGCATAATTAGAAAAGTTCTAAAAATAAATCAAAAACCATATATAGTGGAAAAATAATACATACATCAAGTACGGTTGAAAAATGCCAGACGGCGCTACCGCACTCTTGCTTTTTACCCCACTTTTCTGCGTTTTACATGATATTTGATGTTAATTCTTGTTGGATAATTAGGCAATTTGCAACCACTTATGCCTGAAAAGATGTAAGTCTCGTTGCAGTGTCTGTCAATGAAAAAGAGATTAAGATTTAAAGAGTGATTTATAAGTGGAGTTAGCATCGCACTCGTTTGCACTTTTCAACAGTAATTAGGACGACCGCGATAGCGACGTCTGGCACTCAAGCAGTTAAAATTACAAAAAGAGTTGCTTGTGTTTATATGAATTACACATTGTAATGGCATTCAAAATCGAAACTCACGCTTTTCACTTATACCGTTAGTTTGAACAAATGTGCGGGAAAGTAGTAATTGAATTGTTGAAATATTTTTACAAAAACTAAGAAAATATCTTGGGGATTTTCTTATATTGTGAGAAAATGTGTGATACAAGGTGGAAGAGAGGTGAAAAGTGTTTAGGATGTCAATACAAACAATAGGCTCCATAGGGTGTATATTAAAAACGCTACAGGGTGCTAACTGAAAAAGTACAAAAAACATAAATCACCCTCTTAGAAATGGTGTATTTCCCCCCGACGTACTCCCAGCTGGAGATAACGAAAAATACCAAGTAAAAACGATGGAGTGCTGAATGGCGTAGATAACGTTTAATGCATTTTTCTTTAAAAGAAATTTTCGCACGGTAATCCCTTTTGGTCAGAGCATGACACATATATTTTTTTCAACAATGTTCATACTACACCTTGTTGTCTAAAATGAGATATTTATTATTTTAAGTTTAAAAGCTTTCTCAATTAGCTCCCGAATTTCATAAGTAGACGAAATGTTATAATTTAATTTCCAATTAAAAGATGCACAAATTCAAGAACAGTATTTGTTGATTTAGTTTTAAAATAAAATTAATAATCCAGCTTTCTTCTGCATGAGCTTTATATGTTTTAATTCACAATTTAATAGAAATTAAATGTCATCATTAGGAATGTATTAAAAATTTACGTAGTCGCTTTTTAGTAAATATCGTATTTACGTACAGTTGATTATTTTTTTTTTTTACAAAATGGAATGTAAAATTTTTGACAATACAAAGATAATATAAATGAATATGTAATGAAGTGGAAGAACTGAGTTATGCGAAACAAAATGTTTTTTAGTATCGAAAAACTCAAGACACCCTTCCTAGAATTGGATAGTTAAAGGAGCCTACAATGTAAAAAACTCAGAACTTTTGTTTATACATGCAAAAAAGAAGTACAAAAGAGTCATTTCCAAAAACTAATAAAATAATGAATAAACTGTTCAACAAATGATGGATTTTTTTTAAAGAAAAAAAGTTTTTGATGAAACATTTTTTTTCATATGGAATAGCATTTGTTGGTCAGTAACATGATTTTCACAAACAGAAACAGCTGAAGAATTTCACAAAGATGAAACAGCTGTTTTAAATCTTTAACTGCGTGCATATTTGTGCAAAAATCGTTTTTAACAAATAAATAGAAAAGTGAGACACTGAAATTTCTAATAAAAACCTAATCAGGGTGTCTTTGGCGGTATGTTCGTGCGAGTATGACTATTGCAGGAGTTTTACCTCCATTTTGTGATTACAAAGATGGTCATCTACTCTTAGATGGTTGTTACATTAATAACGTTCCAGGTAAATTATGTTTATTCTCACCTTAATATTTTGGTTACTTTATTTTATATTTTAGTTGTTTAAATTCTCTTACTCTGTTTGGTTGTTTATTTATGAATTCTTTGCATGATGTATTGTATTATTAGTAGCAATCTTAATAATCTCCGATTATAATATGCAACTGAATGTTTTCTGAGTGGTAATTATATTTGAGGCTATGCTTCGCAGTTAAAAAGGAGAACATTTTTCGCATTCAGAACAATTTCATTTTTGATTGTTTAATAAAATCAAATACTGTTAAACCATGCTCAAGAAATTTATTCTCCTAATAGGAAAGCTGGAGAAATGTAGCCCAAATTAAAATAACGCTTAGAATTTCACATAGCAAAACGCATAAAAAATTCTTGTCACAATTTAGGCATATTATTAATTTTTACTAAACTTGTAATTTTAAAATTAACAAAACAATGCATTTTGAACTTAAATGTCAGATAATGTTTTGAAATACAGGTATGTGTATGCGGGACAAATAAAACAAATTCGTTTGTTTGTGAGAGCTTAAATAAAGGTTAATCATTCATGAAGTATTCTTAAGAAAATATAAAATGAGTGTCTGAAGGTTTCTAATTTAATTGTGAAAAATTTTATAACATTGAGAATGTATATTTTATGTATATAAAAATTCTGATCTAACACTCAGCTGGTAGAATTTGTCTTAAAGATATGACCAAAATTAAGCTAAATTAAGTATTGTACATGGGAGGTCTGTCTGTTTCCTTCTGGGTAAAAAACGTGAGTAAAAATCGCAGATATTGTCACTCTAGGATACATAACTTGCGTTTCATTGAGCAAATTGTGGAAATGGCGAGTGTCAATATTAGGTCTGTTTAATGAGGCTAACCGGATTTTTCCTGGAGACCTCGGTCAACTTTCTGTGTTCAATAACGCTACGAAATCGACCGAAGTTTCCCAGGCATGTGTTCATTGACGGCTGCCAGATTTAGTCTCGGTCAGTC